>CAUYQG010057456.1:0-72337 GCA_963574415.1 Tarsius wallacei
TGGCCACTCCCGGCCACCGCAGCCTTCACCCACTGGGCTCCGGCGATCCTTCCGCCTCAGCCTTCCAAGTAGCTGGAACTACAGGCACGTGCTACCACACCCGGCTAATTTTTTTTTTGATTTATTGTAGAGATGAGGTCTTGCTTGCCCAGGCGGGTCTCAAACCCGCGGGCTCAGGCAATCCACTCACCTCAGCCTCCCAAAGGCGCGGAATTACAGGCTGAGCCACCGAGCCCGGCTGCCCTTATTATTCTTAATTCCTGGTATTCATGCCTTTGCTTAAGTGCCTCTTCCTGAGTGTGGATTGGACCTGTGAATATGGCAGAAGTGATGGTGTGTCACTTGCATGACTTCATAACATAAGATTATAACTTTTTTTTAAGTGAGAAAGCAGGATTTATTGAGAGGACAGAAAAGCTCCCACAGTGGGAGGGGACCCGAAGGGGTTGCCAAGATTATAACTTTGATCTTGCTAGCAGACTCTGTATTGACTCTCTCACTCGCTGGCTTTGAGCACCAGACAGAAGCAAGTGACCATAGGAAAGGCATCTGTGGTGAAGAATTGATGGCAGCCTTCACTTGACAGCAGAAAAACTAAGTGCCTTAGTTCAACAACCTGCCAGCAAGAAGATGCTGCCAACAGCCTTGTGAGCTTGGTAGGAGCCTCTTCTCCAGTCAAGTCTCAGGTGAGACCTCATCCTGGGCTTACATCTGATTGCAGCTTTGTGAGAGACTCTGTAACAAAGGACTGAGTGGACCATGCCCAGATTCATGATTCAGACAAATTGTGATTCAGAGCAGTGTATGAAATAATACATAAATAACATCTTAAGCCTTTAATAAATGGGTGATGGCCAGGTGCAGTGACTCAAGCCTATAATCCCAGCACTTTGGGAGGCCGAGGCAAGAGGATTGCCTGAGCTTGCAGGTTCAAGACCAGCCTGGGCAACATGGTGAGACCTCATCTCTACAATAATTAAAAAAAAAACAAAACAATTAGCTGGGGGTGGTAGCATGTGCCTGTAGTTCTGGCTACTTGTAAGGCTGAGGCGGAAGGATCCCCGGAGCCCGGCAGGTCAAGGCTGTGGTGGCCGGGACCATGCCACTGCACTCCAGTCTGGGCAACAGAGTGAGACTCCAACTCAAAAAATAAAAATAAAAATAAAATAAATGAGTGATAGTTTAAACTCTTCGTTTGCATTAATATTGTAACATAGCAATAGATAACTACAACCAAAATGTAGAAAATGTCACATTATTTTTTACAGGTTAAATTAAATATTTTAAGCCTATGTGGGTTGGTAATTAATTCAGTTATTTTAAGAGTGCTCTACTTGACCCCTAATAAAATAACCCTAAGGCTTCCATAATTCAGGAAAATCTATGTGAGGATGAGTGTGCAGTGACCCTCAAGCCGTTGGTTTGCTGGAGAAATGTACGTTGTCCACATAGATATAGTCTATTCAAAGGTGGTTGTCTCTGCTGAAGACAACATCTATTTCCTCTGGGCCAAATTTTGGCAGCTGGGACACTCACTCCAGAGGTAAGGCTACAGCTTAGTACCCAGTCTCCAGCTATCCACAAAACCACACCCATCAAAATTCCTGCTTCTCCCAGGTCACTGTGAGGAAGCAGAGTACAGATCCCCACAGCTGAAGGACCTCCATCACCCTTCTTCCCATTTTGGAAGCCGATCTCGGCTCTAGCCCCTTAATATCAATCCAACAAGTCACGAAGACCCTAGATTTCAGAAGCAACTTTTTCTTAACTAAGATGAAGAAGCCTTTACCAAACAGAACACAAAGTCCTAGCTATCCTATTCTAAGACAAGGAGGAAAAAATCTGTCTCTCATTTTGGGGGTGAGGCCACTCTAATTAGAAGTCACTTAATTTGTCACTTAGGTTTCTAGCCACACAGTCAACCAAGATGAAAGCACACATGCTCAGTTACGAAGTTTTAATTATTGTGAAAGTTTCCGTTTCCTTAAGAAGAGCGGGGCTCCTCCTAGATCTAAGTTTTACAGGGAGTTTTTCTTTTTAAGCAATAAAAGAGTAGGAGTACTAAGAAATGTAAGTTCTGATCTACTTAAAGTGTGGATGTAGCAGCCTCATGCCAGTGACCCTGGGCCTAGGATCAGTTAGGGTATAGGGCACACTGCTCAGATATGCTTGGTGTAAGGAGAGGATTGGATATGTGTTAGAAATCATATCATAAAGGATATATATTAAAATCAATCCAAATGTAGACATTTATATTTTACAGGCTTAAGGAATAAATCTACCACTATGATCTTGGCTATTGCGATTTCTGAGGCTCTTTTATTTTTTCCTTTGAAATGCACCAGACAGCGGGCTTGGTGACTCAGCTTGTAATCCTAGCACTTTGGGAGGCTGAGGTGAGTGGATTGCCGGAGCCCGCAGTTTCCAAACCTGCCCGGGCAACTTGGCGAGACCTCATCCCTGCAATAAAAAAAAAAAAAAATTAACCAGGCGTGGTAGCATGCCTGTAGTTCTAGCTACTTGGAAGGCTGAGGAGGGAGGATCGCCGGAGCACAGCAGGTCAAGGCTGCGGTGGCCGGGAGCGTGCCACTGCACTCCAGTCTGGGCGACAGAGTGAGACTCCAACTCAAAAAAAAAAAAAAAAGAAAGAAATACACCGGACAACATTCCAAATTATCTGCTAAACCAAATTCAGGGTCTTTCACAGAGATATGGATTGAGTTTGATAGCAGTTCCCAAAACATGTTCTCCCCTTTTTTCCTTTGCCAATTTCTCTCATAATGTCGCATTATTCTTCCCACTCAAAAGCCAAGAAAGACAACTCAACTACTTTCTCCCCCAACATACAGGAAAGAATAGAAACAATTCTATCAACTCCAGCTGGGGCAGTAGAAATGCCAGGGAGCTTTTCTTAGATTTTTGAATCCTGCGTGACTCTCGCTGTAGGTGCTTTCCAAAAAGTTAGTTTTATTTTTTTTTTTTAATTCTGTTCTGCTGCAGAAACCCTCAATTGTCTAACACTGGTGGCATTTAGTCATCTTTGCCAAGTTGAATTCCAATTCGGTTGCTTGGAAGGGTTCAGTGACCCTGGAAGAATTATTTGTAAACCTCCTTGTTTCCTGCAATGGGAATTTGCTCAGCCAGTATGAGTCAGGCTCCCTCCCTACCTATCTGCAAAATAAGATGTTTTATTTCCTTCTATTTCAAAATATACTAGGATTTGCCTTAAGACATAACTATTTTGAATCCCAGTATTGTTCATGAGCATGCTTTAGGCAAATTCATAAAACATTCTAAACCTCAGTGTGTTTTCATTTGTAATGTAAGGATAATCTGTAACTTATAGAGTTGTTGACAGAAGTTTAAGCCTGGGTTTTACAATGAGCATAGTGTGTGCTCATTAAATGGTAAACATTGTCTGAGTCTTCCTTATCTCATCTTTCCTGACTCTGTTTACTGTCATTTATCTGAAGTAAAAATCATGTAGCCGCAAAGCAAGTAACGGGCTCTCCTGTTCAACACTAGTGTCAAAAAATGCTGGTGCCCCTGAGAAACAGAAAATCGAATGAATGGGGCACTGTTTTAGGAAGGAGGAATTCTTTCTCCCTCCACTTAACTGCAAGAAGCGACTTAACTTACAAAGCAGCCGTGAAACAAGCATGTGACTGTCTGCCTGAAAAAATAAACCCTCTCACTCTTTTTCTTGATGTGTGTTTGTCATAGGATTGTTTTCAGAATGAGGAGGCTGTGACGCAAATTCAGTACAGGTCAGCAATCATTCTTTTTTTCAGGACTCAGTCTGTATCAGGCCTGTGCTAGTTCTTAGATGTAAAAATGAACAAGGGAAAAATCTCTGAGCTTTCATTCACTCATTCAATAAATATTTATGGAGTATTTCCTAGGTAGCAGAAACTGAGTTTTTTTTTTGTTTGTTTGTTTGTTTTGAGTTGGAGTCTCACTCTGATGCTCAGGCAGGAGTGCAGTGGCACACTCCCAGTCACCGCAGTCTCGACCTGCTGGGCTCCGGCGATCCTTCTGCCTCAGCCTTCCAAGTAGCTGGAACTACAGGTGCGCGCTACCACGCCCGGCTCATTTTTTTGATTTATTGTAGAGATGAGGTCTCGCTTGCCCAGGCGGGTCTCGAATCCGCAGACTCAGGCAATCCACTCACCTCAGCCTCCCAAAGCATGGGATTACAGGTTGAGCCACCGAGCCCGGCAGAAACTGAGTTTTGAAGAATCAGAAAAAGAGACTGCCCTCATGGAATCTGCAATAGACAGAAGTTTACAAATACTGTTGCATTGATACATGTTCGACAACCAGCTCTCTAAAAAAAAAATAATAATTCGAAGTATGCATGTGTTGTGTGTATGAGTACTAAATTTACTAATTAAAAGGATATGCGGCACACAATGTACAAGTAATAATGTACGCAATGCTCTTTTTTAGATAAGAAAATATTATTTAAATAATATTATAATTATAATTATTTAAATTATTATTTAGAAAGTAAATTAGAGAGAGAGAAAGAGGAGATTCACCTCCCCAGTGTAGGGGAGGAGGGCCAAGCTTAAGAAAACATGGCCGGGCCATAGCTCAAAGAGCACATGACCACACCATAGCTTAGCAGTGCAATGGCTATGGCAATGGTGGTGGCAAAGGCCTATGCAATCAATACTCTTAATTGTCAAAGTATTATAGACAATTGATTCTCACAGAATTATTTCATTGACTTTTGCTGAACTCTTGTATCCATGGCCAACCTATGGCTGCAATGGACAAATGAGTGTGGTTTCAACTAGAATGTTGGTCGGTATTTTCATTTAAGTAAAAGAGTAAAATGAAAGTGAAAAAAAGAATGTCAGAATTTTGCATTTGTCAATGATAGTGACTTCTTCACTAACTGAGATTATAGTTTTTCAATAGTAAAATAATATTTTCTTAATTTTTTTGTGATAGTCACAATCTAACTGCT
The DNA here is from genome assembly GCA_963574415.1 of Tarsius wallacei. NCBI lineage: Eukaryota > Metazoa > Chordata > Mammalia > Primates > Tarsiidae > Tarsius > Tarsius wallacei. The sequence goes on from CAUYQG010057456.1 coordinate 4,976, forward strand.
GTAGACCCAATACACTTTTAAGGTTAATTTGCATTATTAACATTATTCTTCATCGCTTTCTTATGGCTTGACAACGACAAGAAGAATATCAATCCCTTATTTGTAATGTTTTCTGATTTCCATGGTGATTTCTTTTAGGATATTAATATAACTTAGTTGAGCATGGAGTTGGAAAGAAATATGCAGCACATCACTATATAATATTCCTACCATATAGATAGAGTAGATGTAAATAACTTCAAGAAGATAGATAATAATAAAATTTACTAAAATAATTAGGAAGTAATGAGTTTTCTGTATTTATTACCTTTGTGTTTGTTTGTTTTTTTTGAGTTGGAGTCTCACTCTGTCACCCAGACTGGAGTGCGGTGGCCGCTCCCGGCCACCGCAGCCTCGACCTGCTGGGCTCCGGCGATCCTTCTGCCTCAGCCTTCCAAGTGGCTGGAACTACAGGCGCGCGCTACCATGCCTGGCTAATTTTTGATTTATTGTAGAGATGAGAGCTTGCCAAGTTGCCCAGGCAGATCTCGAACTCGCAGGTTCAGGCAATCCACTCACCTCAGCCTCCCAAAGTGCTGGGATTACAGGCTGAGCCACCGAGCCCGGCCTACCTTTGTTTTTAATATAATTTATTTTATTATAAGTTGTATTAATAATAAACATTGTAAGTTTATTTTTAATTTAAACAATGGTTATTTAACAACTGTCTCTAAATAAATTCCTGAAAATAAAACCATCTAAGCCAGATGTGGTGGTGCATGTCTGTAGTTCCAGTTACTTGGGAGACTAAGATAGGAGGATCACTTGAGCCCAGGAGTTTGAGGCTGCAGTGAGCTATGATCATGCCACTGCACTCCAGCCTGGGCAACAGAGCACAACCTTGTCTCAACAACAACAACAACAAACAAACAAACCCATCTATTCTTATGAGCTAGCATGAACTGGCTCCAGCATTGCTGAAAATGCTATAATATCTTGAAATATCAATATCTGTGCCTTTTCTTTTGTGTATTTTCTTGCACTTGATCATTTGCCTGTAACCCAGTGGTATCTACAACAAGTATGAGTGTTATAAGTGGGGATGAAAACAACAAGAAACAAAGGTCCTAGCCAGGCTCGGTGGCTCAGCCTGTAATCCTGTGCTTTGGGAGGCTGAGGTAAGTGGATTGCCTGAGCCCGCAGGTTCGAGACCCGCCTGGGCAACTTGGTGAGACCTCATCTCTACAATAAATAAAAAAATCAGCCGGGCATGGTAGCGCATGCCTGTAATTCCGGCTACTCGGAAGGCTGAGGCGGAAGGATCGCCGGAGCCCAGTGGGTCGAGGCTGCAGTGGCCGGGAGCGGCCACTGCACTCCAGTCTGGGAGACAGAGTGAGACTCCAACTTAAAAAAAAAAAAAAAAAAAAAAAGAAGCAGAGGTCCTGTTATACAAGGTAGATTCAACACATGCATTCAGCCCTGAATCTACCTGAAATCCTATTAAAGTGACCCCCAAAAAGACATAAGCCAAAAGGGACCAAGAGAATGGGAGAGGAGACGACATAACAAAATGTGAAGAATGAAAGCAGATGAGTAAATGAGAACAAATATTCCAGTCTAGAGAAAACTCAAATCTAAACTTGAAGAGGGGAAAGTTAAGAAGCTGAAATCCCCCCACAAGCTCAAGAATTGGAGGAATTAGAAGATAAAATTGGAAGAAATCTCTAAAAAAGTAAAACCAAAAAATATAAATGAAAATGAAAAAGAGATGGAAAATAGAAAATATAAGAAAATTAAAGATACTTCAGGCCAGGCGCAGTGGCTCAGCTTGTAATCCCAGCACTTTGGGAGGCTGAGGCGAGAGGATTGCCTGAGCCCAGGGTTTCGAGACCAGCTTGGGCAACTTGGTGAGACCTCATCTCTACAATAAATCACAAAAACTAGCCGGGCGTGGTGGTGAGCATCTTCCAGTTACTTGGAAGGCTAAGGTGGAAGGTTTGCCTAAGCCCAGCATGTTGAGGCTGCGGTGACCATGAGCATGCCACTGTACTCCAGCCTGGGCAACAAGAGTGAGACTCCAATTTAAAAAAAAAAAAAAAAGATACTTCAGCATCTAAATAACAAAAATGTTAGAAAGAAATAATAGAGAAAACAAGAGAGGACACAATTATCAAATTCAGAAAAGTTATCCACAACAGTTAAGACATGACTTCCTAGAGGTAGACAGCCCATTAAATGCTCAGTAAAATAGATGAAAAAAGACACACACCAAGGTGCCTCATGGGAAATTTTATTTACTAGAGACAAAAAGAAACTCCTAAATGTTTCCAGAGAGAAAATAGGAGATCACAAATAGCTAGAATGAGAAGGAATTGACTTGTCAACAGCAATGTTTCATGCAAGAAGACAATGGAGCAATGTCTTTAGGATTCCAAGGAAAGTGGTTTCAACCTAGAATTCTATATCCAGCCAAACTTTCATTCAAGTGTGAGGGCACAATAAAGACATTTGCAGACGTTTGTGTCCTTAACATTATGCCAAACGTGTATGTACCCTTTCTCAGAAGTTACTGAAGAGTGTAGCCACAAAGCAAGGGCGGCACAAAAAAACCAAGATAAAGGATCCAGAAAATAAAGAATCCAACACAAGGAGGAAAAAAGGAATCCCAGGACGAGCATGCAGGCGATCCCAGAGTGACACGGTTCAACATTCCTTGAGAGCAATCTGCTCATGTTGGGCCAGGCTTCACAGAGCGCTCGGGAGGGGTGTTACCACAAAATAATAAAATAGAAACAACTGGATGTATTTGAACTTCATGAAAGGACATTTATAATTCTGGAGCCGTGTTTGGGGGTGAATTAGTTATAGGTACATAGAAAACTAAACCCACAGCCAGGCTCGGGGTTTGGGAGGCCGAGGTGAGTGGACTGCCTGAGCCCGCGGGTTCGAGACCCGCCTGGGCAACTTGGCAAGATCTCATCTCTACAATAAATCAAAAATTAGCCGGGCGTGGTAGCGCACACTTGTAGTTCCAGCTACTTGGAAGGCTGAGGCGGAAGGATCGCCGGAGCCCAGCAGGTCGAGGCTGCAGTGGCCGGGAGCAGCCACTGCACTCCAGTCTGGCCGACAGAGTGAGACTCCAACACAAAAAAAAAAAAAAGAAGAAAAGTAAAAAAAAATCCCAGAAATCTAGTGTTCCAAATATTTGTAAAATGTTATGATTTTTACATTTGTTTACCAGATACATGATTTCCCTCAATATTGTCCACATGTGTGATATTTTTATATATAACATGTCATCATAAAAAATTATCATTAAAAATCTTATTTAGTGACTGACAACCTAAGTTTTTCTATGTTTACGCTATCTAGTAACCTGTATAATGAAGACTCAAGAATTTAGACTTTGTATCAGAGTGTGTATGGTCTCAGATTCCCTTACTGGGTATGTTCTTCAGGCGAATTACCTAACCCCTTGAGTCTCAGTTTCCTCATTTGTTAGCAGGAAATAATTCCCATAGGACTAGTGTGGGGGTTTAATGAAATAATGCAATGTTTAGCATACAGTAAGTAGTAAGTTTGAACTTGCTTTTCTAAAATTTCAGTGTTTTTTCAGTCTTAGCTTGTGGTTGGTGATACATACTACATGTCTTTATGATACCTGATGTTGCTGGGAGAAGCAGGGGATGCTGCCCATCCCCAAGTTAAATCAGAACCTCTAGTAGGTGGGAGAGGATAGGGAATCTTTTAAAATGTATTTTTTGTAATACATTTATATTTGGAAAATTGAAAAGGAATCTGCTGCTTATTAAGATCTTTTATATGTCAAAAGGTAGAAAGTAACAACAGTTAGACCTAAAAGCTGATCATTTGTCATTTTAAATTGCTCATTACATGCGGAAGAAAATATCAGTCTACTGTGAATTAACAATGCCAGTGGCCCTTTAACAGTCGCTGTTTCACTCTAGGGCTTGGGACATCCAAAAAGAAGGCTAAGATTGACCTGACTTGCAAAAATAAGAAAGAATTTATGAATTTTGTATTGCTCATCCAGACACCACGTCACCAAAGCCTGGGCTTCTCCCACTCTGCTGTGACTAGTGTATTTTAAATATGGAGGCAATCTCCATATCATGTTGCAATACTTCACAGTTGCCTCCCAGTTTCAGCTTCACCAGCTCCCATTCCCCAGAATACAAACAGCTGACACAGTATAACAGTTATGGCAAACATTATTTTGGAAAAAAAAAAGAAAGAAAATCAGCTTGTGATTGTGACCTTAGTCCTAAATTCTGTTTTTTGCCGCAGAGACTCTTCCTATCTTCTGGTCTCTCAGTTCAGCAATACATCCAGCAATACATTTGACGCTGGAGTATTTCCTTTCCACCCAGTGCCAATAAATCAAACTCAGAATTGGCTGTATCCTACATATCAGCCAAGCAAAAGGTAAAACTCTCTAAGACCAGGGAACACAGGTTATCACTAGCTTTGATAGGCAAGGGAGGGCTAGGGAGAGGTCTTATAACATTGCCAGATACAGGATTAGTTCTGACTCTAGATTCTGACTACTTCAATGAAGAACCCAACGGGCACCCATCTCCAGGAAAAACTATCCTCAATATTTTGCATAGTTTCTCCTTCTCAGTAAAAGACCCCCAAACTGTATAATAGTTCTTGCTTTCTTTTTTTTTAATGGCTCCTTTGAAAGTGTTCTCTTGCTAGCTCACTTTCATAACATTTTAGCAATACGTATACAGATGAAATATTTTAGCTTTGCTGATAATTGTTGTTGACATGGATTGCATTTTAGAACTATACTAAGATATGTTCATTCTTAATAGTACAGTTTTATTATAACTCTATATAAGAACATAATTTTTTTAAAAGCATCTACTGTTTTATCACTTCAGCAAATTAAACATTTGTATTTTTCTGTTCCCTTCCAAACTCTTGCTAGATGCTTGCATAATATTTGCATATCTGTAATCACAGCACAGATAAAATTATACTTCTTAAATGTGTTGTATATGCATTTTTCTGAATTTGCCACAGAGTGATCATTTTAATGACTGCATATAATATTGTCCTTTGTAGATTTGCTAAATTATACTAAACCCAATCTTTTATGTTGAATTTTAGGTGAGTTATGTACTTTTTGCTATTATTGACAAATCTGTAGTCATCACCTGTGAACATTTATATATTTTTGTTATTTTACAAATTTTCCTTTGGAGATAATTTCAGACATAGGTTTGTTGTGTCAGAAAATAAGGTTGTATTTATTCAAATTTTTGCTGTTTTACATATATCGTAGTGAATTTCAGACACAGGTTTGTTACTAAGCAGAATGCCACTAATTTTATTTTATTTTATTTTATTTATTTATTTATTTTTGAGTTGGAGTCTCACTCTGTCGCCCAGACTGGAGTGCAGTGGCCGCTCCCGGCCACCGCAGCCTTGACCTGCTGGGCTCCAGCGATCCTTCTGCCTCAGCCTTCCAAGTTGCTGGAACTACAGGCGTGCTCTTCCACGCCCGGCTAATTTTTTGATTTATTGTAGAGATGAGGTCTCGCCAAGTTGCCCAGGCAGGTCTCGAACCCGCGGGTTCAGGCAATCCACTCACCTCAGCCTCCCAAGGCGTGGGATTACAGGCTGAGCCACCGAGCCCGGTTGGAATGCCACTAATTTTAAAGTCAGCTTATTATCCTAGAAAATGATTACCTTTAAAAACAGTAATATTATAAATATTAATACTCATATCATAAATATTATAATCACTAATATATTACATTAGACATCAGTAAGGCAAATTTATTGCCTAAATTTCGAACTTAAAAAAATTTCTTATGTAAGCTTACTGTTAATTAAAAATTGATCTTAACTCTTCTTTAGAGTGGCTTTCCAATTTTTTTGACTGCTAACTATAGTAAAAATACTCTATTATACAGTATTGTACATTATACACATACACGTACAAAAACACACAAATATCTATATCCCAAAAGATAAAAATAAATTTAATCTCCAAATTTCATAAAACTATAGTTGTCCATAATACAGTCAATGAAGTTTGATGTAGTCCATTTTGTTCCATTGCATTTTATTCCATTTCAAGGACATCAATTACTATATTTTTCTTCCTAAGCTGGCTGTAGTCCACTAAATTGCTTTCATTATCTCAATCAGCAGAGTGAAAAATCATCTTTTAATGTAGCCTTGATGATATCTAGAGCTTAAAAATGGTTTACTAACATTTAATTCAATTTGTACAATCTTTTAACTTCAAATCTGGAACCAGTTTCAGCAAACAATTTCTTTGTATGATCTTTTAACTTCAAATTTGGAACCAGTTTTAGCAAACAATTTCTCTGCCAGTAGTAGGCATGAGAAATATACTCACTTAAGGAAACCAACCTGTTGTTTTTGGGGGGAAAAAAAAGCCTAAAAGAAACTACAATCTCTCTTTCTGTTTCCTCTTTGTTCATTAGCTAGAGTCTGAATTTTGGTTCAGTCATTTTTACATTTCATGCCAAAATCTAAACTGACTGATGGCATACAGCAGAATTCAATTTGGTTGGTTAATTTCTTTCCTGGCATGGACACATATATAATCTGAGGAAAAATCCAAATGGCATAACCTTACTGAAATATAAAATGTTAATGTGGCTGGTGATCTTGACGTAAACAGGAAAGCGTGTTTGCTGACCACAAATGAACAGGTTATAAAGGGAAGAACATGCAAATGTCTTTAGTATAGATGGGTCAGGGACTTAAACTCCCAAAACCACCTGGCACTCAGAAACACAGAGTTCATTCGCTAATATTTTTCATGGTCCACTATTTTACTAGATTCTATAATGAACATTGCCTAAACTGCTAAAAAAATATGCAAAAAGAGAACTTTCATTTTAAAATTTGACTACTCCTCATAGTCTTCTTTATACCTACAAATTGCTCCACAGCTCAGAGACACTAATAGAATAGTAGAGTCAAGAACCTTTACATTGTATTCAAGAAATTCTAGAATGCCGATTTATTCTTTCACATTCCCTACAAAAAGCAGTCTTCTCACATTTCTAGAATATAGGTTACCTATGGTATGTCTCAGTGTTGTCCCCATAGAGTTATGTAGATTCATCCTTGTTTATTATTTATTTCATCTCACTTTTAATCTATTATCTTATGGTATAGTATTTTTCTTGTATATCATTTAAATGTATATGTCACCTGAAATATGGTTTTTTGCATGCAATTATTACTTGGTTTTATTGAAAACAAGGAAAATACAATATTAAATAAACTACTATTTTACTCTTTTTTAGTGCAACTTGAAATTTGCTTTTATAACAAATTATTATGATGGCTTTCTTCTTTTAATCTAAATAGACTTTTTTTCTCCAAAAGACTTGAATTCATAAATTTGCTATAGCTTTGCTTCATGGAACTTTAACAAACATCATGATTATATTTCTATCTAAACTCTTCATTACTCCTTTGTCTTATTTATGAATGTTTTATTTTTCCATTACAGAACTAAAATCTAAAACCAAAGTATAATGTTACAACTTTAATTTGCCTTCATTTGTATTTGTATTTTTTATTTTTTGAGTTGAAGTCTCACTCTGTTGCCCAGACTGGAGTGCAGTGGCATGCTCCCAGCCACCGCAGCCTCGACCTGCTGGGCTCCGGCAGTCCTTCCGCTCAGGCTTCCAAGTAGCTGAAACCACAGGCACCCGCTACCACGCCCGGCTAATTTTTTTGATTTATTGTAGAGATGAGGTCTCGCCAAGTTGCCCAGGCGGTCTCGAACCCGTGGGCTCAGGCAATCCACTCATCTCAGTCTCCCAAAGCGTGGGATTACGAGCTGAGCCACCGAGCCTGGCCCATTTTTATTTTAAATTTGTCTTTTAGAGAGCTTTATGTTATTTATTTTTAATGGAAAATGCAGTGAAGAGAACTTTTTTTTTGTGGTTTTATTTCAGAAGGACAATTGCTTTTAAAATTTGTATTTTCTTTAATAAATAAATGTTTCTTTAATGATTATTCCTGTTCTCTGATTTATAACTCCAAATGGAGTATGGGTAAGCTATGGTAAGGGATGACATAACTCAGGGAGCGTAGTTTTTCTTTAAAGACTCGGGTCACACAACTTAATTTTTGTTCACTCTTCTCTATCCATTAGATGGACACCTGTTACCTTGCTTATACTTTATAGGAATGCTTTATAAATGAATACATATATGTGTCAGTAAATACTTTCAATTATTTGATATAAAGACACTGCAATCGTATTTACTTAGTAATAGCAAAAAAAATGAGTTGTGTGACATTTCAGATATCGAGTAGTTATATAAATTTACTATGTTTCCAAAAGCAGTCTATTTTTCCTTAGACTTAGACTATATATTAAGTCATAGGGATCTGTGAATGCGTTGGGGAAGGAGTGGGGAGAGGAAAGGAAAAAACATACCTTCACTGTGTCCCTTGAAAATATAATTTATCAGGTTTTCCTCCTAATAAGCCTATGGTGTAGACATTATTATCTCTATCTTATAGCGGAGGAAAATATAGCTCAAAGAGGTTAAATAACTTTCCCAAATCTCACAATAAGTGACTGAGTTAGGATTTGAACTCAGCAATGAAACTTAGCTTTACAGGACACTACTAGGATTCTCAGTTTTCAAATTGCTGCTTTGGAAACTTCTGTTTGCAGCTAAAATAGAAAAGGGCAAGGCTAATTTAATTAAAAGAAATAATTTATAATATTAACCAAAGAGTTTGTTGTTGTTGTTGCTTTTTAAAGCTTCTCTCAATGTTTCCATTACAGTTTTAGCTAAAGATTTGGATCATTTCTTATTTTATCTTGCTGGTTTGTCCATCTCTAGTTCCTGGATTCACAAAAATATACTTACTAAAGAAGCATTAAAGGACATGACTTATATGGCAGTTTCTCTGCTTAGTTATTTATGTGATTAAAAAGGTTGTCTCAGAGAGTGCCTGAAGGTTGAGCTAGAGGAGGATGATGGAAGGAGGGGTGGCTTGACAGGCAGGGAAATTCCAGATGACATGGGTTGCCAGATTTCCTGCTGGCCCTTCATTGCCAAACTCCGCCTCCTGGTCTTCTTGCACAGCTGTGTGCTTCATTAAATAGTGATGTCTACAAATCACAGCAGTGTTAAAATGCAGAGCTGGGGGAATTCCTGTACCTTGGCTGCTGCCAAGTTCCTAGAGTTTTAACAGCACACTCATCAAACTGCCTCTCTCCCCTCCAAAAACTATAAATAAGTTCAATATCAAGAGTGTTTTCATCAATTGTAATGCCTCTCTGTTTTGTTGGTGAGTTTGAACTAGGATGTAGACACATGGGTAATAGTATGCATGTCTAAGGCAGCATGGAGTGAGTCATGTCTTGTCACAGATAAGACTTCTGACCTTGATGTTGCCACTGGTCTTCTACTTGGGCCAGGAATCATTACTTAATCAATTATAGCATAGATTTTTCCCATCCACAATTTGCTTTTCAGAGACTTGCTGTGTGGAATTTAGGCCAAGAATCTAGTTGCTACTACTCAGGGGAGGTGTAAAAGGAATGTGTATTTAATTCAACGATATATATTGAGAGTTTGTGTGCAAGGCCCTTTGCTGGGTGAGGTGGAGAATGACAACATTAAAAGATAAGGCTAATATACACTAATAGAGCCAGTGTGAGGTAAGTGCTGAAGAGTGGTTCACTAGAGTTGTTTAAAAAAAAAAAAGTAACGGGAACATGGGAGAAAAATACAAATTCCACCTGGAGGGATTAGAGAAATTTCAAGGAGGAAGTAACATTGGCTTAAGACTTTTAAGGACAGGGAAGTTTAATAGAAAAAGCTGGAGATACTCCAGGTAGGGGAAATAAATGCAAACACATATGTAGAGAATGAAGTTCGGTGGATTGTCAGAATGATATGTTGCTGTACTTGGAGGAAGTATTAATACCATTAAAATTGGCAGAGTTGTTTGGCAATTTAAAAAATAATGACCTGTTTACTTTTATATGGGCATAATGTGGTCCAGTTAGACTCATCCAGTTTTTATTATCTTTTACCAGTTGGAGTCTTACATTAATGTTATGTGACTTGTATGGACCTAAGTAAAGAATATGAAAGAGAAATAGATGAATGGATGGGGCTTCTATAATATAAAGCTGTTCGGTTGGGTGCCAGTGGATGAACTGAAGAATAAGAACATGAAGGAGCAAGGTGGAGAGAGTCTGGAGGCTGCTGGAAGAAAAGCAGTAGCTAATTGGAAGACAGGACTTGAGTCTTCTTTCACTGGGAAAGTTTTAGTACCTAATCTCAAGAAGGAAAACACAGAAAAATTCAAATTGATATGTGTTAATTGAATACATACTTTGCACAAATGCTACAGCTGGCACAGTGGTGGACACTGGAATACAATAACACATTTCCCCTGTCCCCAGTTACAAGGAAGGGAGACAGACATGGAAACAACTAACTACCGGACAAGGTAGAAATCAGTGAGAGCTAGTAGTTTGTCACAGAAGTATGGAGGAAACAGTTTTATTTTGATTGGGGAGGGATAAGAAACATTTCTGAAAAATTTTATCTGAGGTGAGAGGTGAAGATTTGCAAGGCTGTTTATAAATATGTTAGTCCATTCAGGATACTGAAATAAAATACCATAAAATTGGTTGGCTTATCAACAAGAGAAATTTATTTCTCACAGTTCTAGAGGCTGGAAAGTCTTAGATCAAGGTACCAGCAATTTCTATGTCTGATGCTGGCTGGCCTTTTCATAGATGGCACCTTCTTGTTCCGTCTTATATGGTGGAAGGCAAGGTAGCTCTCTGGGATCTCTTTTATAGGGACAGTAATCCCATTCATGACGGTTCTGCCCTCATGATCTAATCACTCCCCCAAAGCCCCCCTTTTACTACCATTACTTTAGAGGTTAAGTTTCAACACATAAGTTGTGGGGGATACAACTATTCAGACCACAACAACAAGTAAACAAACGTGGAAAGGTATTTCAGATTAAAGGAAAAAGTAAGCAAAGAGAAAGATAAATAGAAAGGACTATTTCAAAAATGAAGACTAGAATATGAAATATGTTTCTGGTAAGGTTAAAGTCAGATCATCGGGCACCTTCAAAACCATGTCTTTGATTTTGGACTTCAATCTTAATAGTGAGCCATTAAAGATATCTGAGATGTGAAGTGGCATGGAAAAGTCTGTATATAAACTAAGGGGTGCTGGGAGGCCATTATTACTGCAAATGAAAGAGCTAGGTTTGGCTGGGAATTCCCCCAAACCACCATAGCATAGGAAGATATGTCAGGATTGGAATTTCTGATTATTTGGCTTAAGGGTCAGGTAATGGATTGAGTGCATAACCTAGCCCACAAAATGAGTTTTAGGGCGACTTTATGTCCATCCCTACTTCTATTTATTCTCTGTATTACTAACTTGCCTGGCAAGTAATAGGTACTCAGTAATTGTTCGCTGAATGAATGTACAAACTACTAATTTGTTTCAATAGTGGGGAAGAGCCTGGTTATCAGAGCTTGAGTAAAAAATCTACACATGAACATCTGGTTTTGCGCTGAGAGAAAACTCGCCTTTGATATTGTCCGTTAGTTCTTGAGTTCTTTGATAAATGGCTCATTTTCCTGAGATGAGTTTTTTCATTTGAAACAAGTTCGTCTTATCCTAAACCTTTAGGGAATAGTCTTAAATGCGCTTTACCTTCAATGGATTGATCCTGTTTTAACTTCAGAAAATCAAACCTCACATCTTCCTAATTTATTTGCTCTTTGAATTTTGAAAGGGTAAGATTGAAGCCTGTATAAAATAACAAAATCTATTTTTAAAAAGTGATCTTTTATAAGTAGCACAGTTGAACAATTAAATTACACATTTATATCTAAAACTAGTTGTCTAAGCCAATTATTAAACTTCTAACATTATATTAGGTGTATTGTAATTGATGCTTTCAAAACATTTACAATTGCATATTATTTTAATAAATAAGCCAACAATAATAATATAATAAAATAAGTGCTAAATTAATTTTAGTGCCTTTTAAGAGACTTTACAAATCACTCATTAGGAAATATTTGATCGAGTCAAAAGTGAATAAAGCCTGGTCTTCATTCCCCACAAAGTATGTTTTTAATAGTTTCTGTTTTTGACACATCTGAAACCTAAAAGCAATTTGGAAAACGTTGGATTCCCGATTGTCTATTTTACATGTAATATAAGACAACACAAGACCCTCATAGGGCAGAATGTGGAAAAGGCACTATTAAATTTTAAAGTATCCTCTCTTAAATTCTGGGTTTAGTTATTCTCTATTATGACATTTATGAAGGCGGTCATGTTAACAGTGTCCTCTCTGACCCCTGGTGCTCTGCTTATCCTAAAAGCTAATAGAGACATATATACTAGGAGATTAGGTCTTAGCTATTGTCTCAGAAATCATTCCTTCAAATAGTGTAGGCTTATTGCTCAAGCACAAACTATAACAGAGAATAAGGTGGAAATATGAACATCAAAAGATAAGTACAGACATATATATCTCTTATTTTGGCAGAGCTTTGTTAAGGTGTATGTTTGCAGTTGATTGCCTGGAAATTCTGAGGTTTCCTTTCTATACATGTTGGTAATGTTTGAGTGACTTGGTTATGTCTTAGAGATCTCTTTTTCAAGATTTTATCTCTCAGTGGTGTACACCACAGTTTTTGACAGATTTCCCATGGTTGGAGATCATCCTTACATCTTTCCAAAGTGACCTCAAAAATGAGAGGCCTCTGGTTTCTTAGCAGGGAGTATGAAGGAAGGGAATAAATAAATGAAAATGTTAATTCAACCTACTTCTCAGAGTTATGGTCATTATACACACACACACAAACAGATGTACACACACATATTCATTAAAATGTAACTTTATTTTTTTAAAGTGCTATCTAAAAATCAAAACCAAACAAAACAAAAATCCAAAAACTCAACAACTCCCCCACCCAACCACAGAGGCAGTGGGAGAAAGACAATGCCGTATGTTCACCAAATTGTTTTATTTTCCTCTTAGATACAGTTAACTATATTTTTTCAGCTTCCTGTAAATATAAGCATAGCCATATAACTTGACTCTAACTGGTGCAATGTGTGCAGTAGTGTCCCATGCTAATTCCAGATGTGGTACTAAAATTACTGTAAGATCCTTTGCTTGCTCTCTCCTTTTCACTCCTTTTTTCACATTCCCCCCCATCTCTTTTTTTTTTATTTTTTTTATTTTGAGTTGGAGTCTCACTCTGTCACCCAGACTGGAGTGCAGTGGCTGCTCCCGGCCACCGCAGCCTCCACCTGCTGTGTTCCGGTGATCCTTCCGCCTCAGCCTTCCAAGTAGCTGGAACTACAGGTGCGCGCTATCATGCCTGGCTAATTTTTTTTTTTTTTTTTTTTGATTTTTGATTGTAGAGACCAAGTTGCCCAGGCGGGTCTCGAACCCACGGGCTCAGGCAATCCACTCACCTCAGCCTCCCAAAGCGCAGGATTACAGGCTGAGCCACCAAGCCGGGCTCCCCTCCTATCTCTTAACCACAGGCTGGGTAGAGAGGATTCAGAAGTCTCTGATGTCCTAGAGGATAGCTGGGCCACTAGTTGGAAGGATTCTAGATCTCTAGATTTCTGAGTCATCCCTAGTAGGAAAGCTGCATAGGAGAGCTGAATGAAGGGAAACCTCCTTTTAAGATTTCTTGTGAGTGGGAAATAAAGTTTGATTCTGGCATTTGTTTTGAGATTACAGCTTTTTAAAAAAAATCTGTAGTTAGCTTTTAAGCTAAAACAAAGACTAGTGAAGATATGATCAGCTAGAAGAGGAAGTTCTCAGGAATGATACATTCAGTCGATCTAGGTGATATTCCTTGATAGTCACTAAGATCTACTAGATGTATGTAAGTCAGCAAATGATTATTGTAATTATATACTGACATTATTATAAATAACTTATACCCTTAATAAGGTCACAGGTACTGAGTCTGAAACCATCCCTGTGGTGGTTTGGGGCACAGCCACCACAATATGTAAATCTGATGCTAAAAATTAGAGCAGCTAGCCATGTGAATAAGTTGGACACCATGCGTAAACCACGATTAATCTTATTGTGAAATTTATTGTGCATAAATGTCTATACAGTGATTTGGTTTGTTTTTCTTTTGTTAAAAATTCAAGGGACCTTAAAATTGTCTGAGAAATAATTCTAAGTGTGTATGAGCACTGAGGCTCCAGGAACTAAACTACGCTCCTTATCACAATCTCTGTGACTCATTCTCAGAGAGTTGGGATTTTTAACTGTGGTCCACAACTTAGAATAGTGATAATTATTTCCTATCATTTATTGAGCACCTGTTGGTACTGTATATAACACTTTGTATATATCTCACTTATTCATGGGCAACATAACATGTTAGGTATTTTTTTGTTGTTGTTTTAATTTATTTTTTTTTTTGACTAAATTAACATACTGTAATGCAGCTTTGGGGGAAAAATCTTGCAATTTAGCATATTTAAACTGATTTAAAGAGTACAGTGATGGCCAAGAAACAAAGCAAAGTATGTTGGCTATAAACCAATTGAAGATGATTACAGAAGAAAAGTACCCAAATTTTATTTTTGGAACAATGACAATTTGTCCATAACAAATTTATCAAAATACATATTTTGAAGGATAACACTCTACTGAATGCATACACTATGGTTTATTTTTTAAAAGCTTCTACTCCCTTAAAGAGTTGGCTTTTCTTATCTTCTTCAAATCATAATTTTTTCTGGTATTTTTTAATTTTTAATTTTTTAATTTACATTTAAATAACTTTATCCAGGTCAAACATCGGTAGTGTGACAAAACCAGGATGCCAAAATTCATATTTTTAATCAGTGCTCAATGTTCTTGTTATTGACCTTTAAATTCTTTATCCATAATTGTATTAGATATCCCCCTTTTGTGTATAATGCCACCTTTTGCTGAATATACTTTTATTCACTCTTTTGTTGAGTAAGGTCAAACTCCAAGGGATAGTGTATTTGTTCAAAATCATTTTGTTTTGATGAGTTTACATCATGAAAGTTTTCTTAGATTCATAGTCACTAGACTGTGGATTATGGAAACAATGTAACAATTTTTATGTTATTCACTTATTTTGGATTTCAATTCCAAAAAACCATGGAAATGTTACTTCCAAGATCACTTCCCTTTTAAAGAGATAGAATTTGCCAATATTTTTTCTCACTCTGTTCCAACACTGGAATGGTGTCATTAGAACCTTTCAGCTTTCTTATCACTAAAGGCAATATAGACGAAGAAACTCATTGCTCTTACTCTGACAGCATGGTACCATTTTATAATAGTCTCTGTTTTATAGCCCAACCTTTGTAAAGGAACCAAAAAAATTACAGTTCTCTCAATTATATTATTTTCCCACTGTGGCATTCATTTTTGTTTTTTAAATTTTTTTCTTCAGTCCATCTACCTATCATAGCACTTGTCCCCTCTAAGGAAGAGTTGTCAGGATCTCTGAGTATCTTTAGACTTAGTTCCTGTTAAGAATTGCAACAATTCCCTGAAACACCAATGTGCACATGTACAAATTGAATAAATGTGGGGACACACACACACACACACACACACACACACACACACACACAGAGAGAGAGAGAGAGAGAGAGAGAGAGAGAGAGAGAGAGAGAGAGAGACATATTTTCTGCTCTAACGTTGCTCCCATGTTTCAGCATCCTTGAAGTTAGTTACTACTACTATCCAATACCTTCCCAACACACAAACACACATCCTCATCTGGATAAATCACAGATCATTTCATAATAAACAATGTACTAAATATTGCCTTTCACATTGATAAAGAGAACAGCTTGAGAGAAGGTATCATATTACTTTTGACAAATATAATAACCTTGAAAAATAAATATAACATTTTCTTGATAACCGAGATGTGTGAACTGACTGCTCTGAAAAGCATCTGGATGGAATGAGAAGTGAGAACAGCTGTACTGTTTTTATAGAGCTACACTGAATTTGAATTTTTTAAGCTCAATACACTAATAATATGACATTGCATGCAGGCAAGTCAGAAAGAAAATTTGAAATTAGGGTATAGACATCCTAACTAAATGAGGTTGGTGTCATTAATCAAAAGTAATCATGCTTGTTCAGCCTCTAAGCTGTTTAATGCTTCTGTAAAATCTGGGAATTAGGCTCGAGGATGTTTCTTCCGCACTGGATAAATTCCTTTAGAGCAGTTTTCTCTTTTTTTCTTTTAGCCTGGAATTGGATTCAGCCTCCAAAAGTCATTCTTTAGCCCGAGTTTAGAAAGAGAAGACTTATAATTAATAGTAATAGGGAACATATATGCAGAGGATAAAGAATGTGTCAATGTGGGAAATGAGAAAGCTTGCTGTGTAATCTGCTATTTCTGTCAAGCTCCAAGAAGCTAAAATTGAAAATTATTAAAAACAGATAACAACATAAGGAAATCTCTGATGGACAGAGGACACATATTGGAAAAACATAAAGTAGTGAAAATTTTTAAGAAAATTAACTACAAGGCTCTGTCACAAACATCTACAAGAGATGGAATTTGACTACCAAGTGTCTGGAGAAATTCCTAGGGACAACTTTATACTCACCAGAAAGCTATGATCAAATAAGACAAAACTCCTAGGATAAGAATGACTTGTGTTTATTTTGGAATAAATTATTTAAAGGGAAAAATAAACCTAAGAATACTGTATAAGTAACATTAAACAGGCTAAGTGTAAAGACCTTTGTCATATCATCTAGACATTTAATGGTTACTAGAGAAGATAGTCATATTGTTAAAACATACATATAAGAATATAACATTTTTAAGTTAGCCAACTTACATAGTGATTCAGTTTTCCATGGTGTAGAGAAACTATAAGTGCAAGATGAGATTGTGGTGGGGGTGGGGTGGGAAAAGGTAGAAATAACTTTTTAAGTTTACTTTGAATCATTTACCTAAAGAAAAAAAAAAAACTGCTAAGAGCTACTTTTGGAGAGGGGCATATTCAATAAAAATAAGAATATAAGATCATACAGAATATTGAGATGCATAAATGTGTCTAGTTCTAAGTGAGAAGCTTCAATATCGCTCAGTCGCAGCCATAACTGAGTGAAAAAAAATGCAGATTTTTTTTTTTTTGAGTTGGAGTCTCACTCTGTCGCCCAGACTGGAGTGCAGTGGCCACTTTCGGCCACTGCAGGCTCGACCTGCTGGGCTCCGGCGATCCTTCCCCCTCAGCCTTCAAATTGAAAGGTGTGGTAAGAAGAAAATGGCAGCAAGAACAAAACCCTTAGACGCACGAGGGAGAAACCAGTCCAGAGAAACAGTGTTTCCAGTTGGTTTGGTGGAAGTGAGAAGCTTTGCTCTTTAGGAAACTAGGTAGCTCCTAGTAAAACACAACTTTCTTTTGTACATCCTCATAATCATCTATCTAAAAATTCATCTGTAGCCCTTTTTGGAAAAGCTCAAGTGTGTTCTCAGTTACAAGCTTCCTAATCTGTTCGCGCATCATCCGTGATGTTGTTTGTCCTCTCTTGATTGTGTGCCCACACTTTACAATTTCATATGTGCTCCTTTTGAATCCAATTTATTATAAGTCTTTTTTTTTACTTCCAAACTACTTTCATAAACAGTCCATCTGACATATCCAGTCCCTTCTTTACAATTTGAAAGATCCATGATTATGCAGTTAAAAATTTATCTTTTGATTTTTTTTTTTTTTTTTGAGTCGAAGTCTCACTCTGTCGCCTGCCCAGGCTAAAAATTTATCTTTTAGCCGGGCTTGGTGGCTCAGCCTGTAATCCCGCGCCTTTGGGAGGCTGAGGTGAGTGGATTGCCTGAGCCCGCGGGTTCGAGACCCTCCTGGGCAGGCGAGACCTCATCTCTACAATAAAATCAAAAAATCAGCCGGGCGTGGTAGCGTGCGCCTGTAGTTCTGGCTACTCGGAAGGCTGAGGCGGAAGGATCGCCAGAGCCCAGCAGGTCGAGGCTGCGGTGGCCGGGAGCGGCCACTGCACTCCAGTCTGGGCGATGGAGTGAGACTCCGACTCAAAAAAAAAAAAAAAAAAAAAAAAAATTTTATCTTTTAGTTAGGGTCAGCAAACTAAAAATGTCACCTAGTGAATATTTTCAGCCTTGCAGACCATCCACTCTGCAGTTGTAGGCGAAAGCAAAGACTATATCTAAAATGTGCATGGCTTAAAGACTGCAAAAACAGAGAACAGTTGTTGTGGGTAGTTGTTTGTAGATCCCTGTTTCAGTCTTTCATTTTTCTTGATTCAAATTTCCTTGGAGAGCCCTTTTCTATAGAATTATGCTTCTGTTTTTCTCCATGAACTTAAAAAAAAGTCTTCCTGAAATTTAGATAAAATGTTTTTAATATTATTTATACTTTGTACACTTTTGAATCTATGACTGGCCTGGGGTTTTCCTCTAGGTGATATTGCATTCAAGAAACACAGAACAATCAAGTAGAACTTAAAAGGATTTCTACTGATTTAATCCCATTTTTAAAAATCTCATTTGTTCTGTGACTCTAGAATGATATTAAAGAACACCCAGTTCATAATTTTCAGTAGCACTTTTTTCTTTCTTCTTTACTTTTCTCTCCTGTTTTTACAAATAACAATCTAATTAGTTCTCCTTTACCAAACCCTGCCTCAAATTCCCTCCCCCAGCAAACTCAGCCCACAAGGTTTTTTTCCATGTCACCTCTATCTTAGAGCTCTTTATTTTTTAGATAGACTTAAAAATCTCCTTGGTGAATTTGCTTGTTCTTCTCTTTTCTCTTTCCCTAATTCTCAGATACAAAAGTCAAAGAACCAGGCCAAGGAGAGCCCAGATTCCCTGTTGTCAGCTGAATGTACAAAGAACTAGGGCTACTTGTATATTAGTGAGAAGGAATCTGGGTCACTGGAGGGAAATTCAAAGCCCATGAACACTCCTGATCTTAATGTTCTATCTTGTCAAATACTACTTTTATTATCATTATTGGCCTAAGTATATTTCATTTACTTGTGAAAAAAATACTTATATGCTGAACATATAATGTTATCATTACACACGGCTTTAGAGGTCATCCTGTCTCCAACACCTTTAGAGAGTGCACCTCTTAAATTAGAGAAGACTAGAGGCTGGCAGGGAGCGGATCGGGAGATACCCTGCTACACATCCATTGCCCAGCACCTCCTACCACAGTCGGCCATCTTACACTAAGACAAAGCAAACAAAAAGAGGGTGCCCCACAGTCACACTGTAATTACACCATAATCACCTGCTGAGCATCACTCAGCAGCTAGAGGGGTGAGACTGGAGGGCCTGTCCACAGCCAGATTGTCTCTTTTGGCCATGTCCATAAAGGCATCTGCCTGAAGGAAGTGGGAGGGCCAGAAATTAAGGAGGTGATTGCCATCAGATGAGGCTGCTGCCAGAGAGCACTGACAGGGGAGATCTTTGCAGAGATTCAGAGACCTGAACTGAAGTTTGAGCAAAGATAGTTGTTGATGCGGTAAAAGAAATGTGAAGAAATCTTTGCTGCTATAATATTGGCTTAGAGTGAGCCATCTTTTCTAGGTGTCCAGGATAGATTTTTCCAGATGAAGATTCCCTGTTGTCAGCTGAATGTACAAAGAACTAGGGCTACTTGTATATTAGTGAGAAAGAATAGGTAGGTTGTGAACCTTAAAACAATAGAATAATGAAATAGGATGGATGCTTAGCTATTTCCTAGTAATCCAACAACCTTCTGTTATTCATAGGGGAAAATGAAGCCTTGAAAGAAAAAGGGATTTCCCCATAGTTACCTAGCTAGTTAGTGAAGACAGAGGAAAAAAACATAAATATTATAGTCAAGTGCTTTTTTTCTCTGCATTGCTCTTTGTAATTAGAAATATTAACTTAGTACAGGACACAGTGAGAAGCCTAAGGTGGTTGCCAGGAGGGTATACTGATCCTTGTGCTTTGGAGGTTCAACTAGAACTTTGTTTCATAAAGGGGCTTCTTCAAACCACCTGGGAGGCTCTTGCTTGTTAGTTCCACATGCCCAGACTTACCTCCCTAGGTACAAATACGAACCAGCTGCCCAGGTGATTTTGATTTGCTTATTCTCTCCACTTGGAATCACCAAGGCTAGACAGCAATGGTTCTTAATCATATCATGCATTAGAGCTCTTGTGGAACTTCTTAAACTTTTAAATAATATCCCTGCCCAGATTCCAGTCTGCAAAATTCTTATTTAATTGGACCAAGGCAGTGCCCAGGTATCTGTATTTTATGCTAATGTGTAGCCAGGTTTGTGTAGCACAGGGCCAAGGAAAGGCTGAGTTTAAGTCCGGAATAAAACAACAGTGAGAAAATAGAGAGGTTGGAAGGACAGTTTGGAGATGTTACCTAGGGTGAATTAGTTCAGAGGAGTGCCATTGCTCAGAGGAGAGTAGGAAGGAAGAGAAGAAACTGGTGGACCTTCTTAGAAGAGCAACGAGGTTCAAACAGGCCCAGGTGGAAGCCAGATTAAACAAAGAGCAGGGTTTAAAAAGAAAACTGTGAAGATAGATAGATCGACTCTCTCTGAACTGAAGTACGTTTGGTTTCTTCAGCAAGAAGACAAAGGACAAATAACTCTGCAGGAAGTGTTTTGAATTGGCAGGTAAGAAAAAGTAAGAATGGGGCAACCCTAGAATAGGAAGTGTGCCTTTTCTGTCAGCAATCTGTGGGCTGTTAAGAAAACAGGCTCCGAAGCCAGCATCTAGGTTTGATACTTTGCTTTTCTCATTTTCTGGGTGTGTATTTTTGAGGAAGTTACTTCTGTTTTCTAAGCTTCAGTTTCTTCATCTGTAAAATGAGGATTCTAATAGTAAAACTTTGTGTTGTTGGCAAGATTAAATGAATTAATATTCAGAAAGCATTTAGAACAATGACTAGCATGCAATATGTGTTATATAGTATCAATTATAATTATTACTCCATACTATCTTATTCAAGTATTAAAATGATGTCATCGTTAACAAGACTGTGATACCTTGCCTATTTGAGGATGGATATTTAAAGAAAATACAGATTTATCGAAGTACTCTGTCTTTAATAAAAACTCCAAACATATTAGAATTTAGGTGAATACTGAAACCATGTGTTTTAAAGTACAGATTTGTGAGCCTTATGTCAAGTCACTTGAAACAGGATCTCTCAGAAGTAGGGACAGGGAATTGCAGCACTTTCCAAACATACTCCAGGTGATTCTGTGGAACCTAATGTGTGACACCTATTGCCCCTTACTGGGGAAGTGGAGGAAGCTTCTAAGGTAAAGATGCAAGTCTTTCCCTCCCCCTAGGAGATAACTACTATTCTGTTCTCTTTCTCACCATTACAGATATGGAAACTGAGGTCTAGAGAGGCTGAAGAGCTTGCCCCAAATCACTAACTTTGTAAATGGCAGACTAGGGACTCTGAAGCAATATCCTTAATAACATAGTTACCAATCTCCCAGTTACCATGGTATCCCTGACGATTTTGTTATCTATAAAATGAGATGATATTTGTTCCTAACTCATAGGATGTTGTGAAAATTAAACAATGCCTGTCATGCACGTTGCAGAGTACCTTGCTCATGGGAGCAATAGAATGCTAGCTGTTGATTTTGTTATAAATATTGGCATTGTTACTTGTACTCTACTTTTCAGATATTTTCCTCAACAGGCATTTATATGGCACCCTCTCTATGCCAGGCACTGTGCTAGACTAAACCCACAAAGGCCAGAAACTAAAATGTTGTTCTTATTTTCATGAACCAACCACTGCAGTAGAAACTGTAAAATAAATAAAAAATAGGCTGGGCTCAGTGGCTTAGCCTGTAATCCCAGCACTTTGGGAGGCCAAGGCAAGTGGATTGCCTGAGCCTACGGGTTTGAGATCAGCCTGGTCAACTTGGCGAGACCTCTTCTCCACAATAAAACCAAAAAAAATTAGCCAGGTGTGGTAGCGCACACCTAGTTCCAGCTACTTCGAAGGCTGAGGTGGAAGGATCACTGGAGCCCAGCAGGTCGAAACTGGGGTGGTCGTGAGTATGCCACTGCACTCCAACCTGAGAGATGGAGTGAGACTCTAACTCAATAAATAAATAAATAAATAAATAAATAAATATGCTACCATAGACAAAAAAGTAATCTTGATCAGAAAGGAACAAAAAGTTTCATAATGACTTAGTAAAAACAAAACTTAAAAGACTTCAGGAAATACGTCATTCTGGGTAGCTGAGTTTTCTACATAATTGAACATATGCATTTTAGGATTGCACTTTCTTTTTTTTTCTTTTTTATATTGGATGTAAGATTTCTGAAAATAACGCATACCTTACCTTCTTTTTAAACCAAGAATAGTGTGTACCCTCAGAGTCACCATTGAAAACCTTATTTACTGGGTTGTATTATCACACCAAAGTCCTTGAGGGCTTCTAAAGGTACCTATCTTTTTTGTCCCTATGCTTGTTTTTAAAATATTTTTGTCCCATTTTTGTAAAATATCTTCTTTCCTCCTCACAGAGGTCGTTATGATAAATCAGAGAGGATAAAGAAGTCATCCTGTCTCTGTTGCTATATTAACCCTGCCAACCTGTATGAATTGAAGCTATTCATTTATTCAACAAATGTTTGTGAATGCCTCATTATTATAACAGGAAGAATTCTGTTACATGTAGGGATGCAAAAATATATTCATATAAGTTTTTGTCTTCAAGAGTCTTTAGCGTGGAATTTTTAAGATTGTTATTACTCTAATTTCTTTGCATCTCTAAAGTAGAGATGGGGCAATAACCAACAGAGGAATTTTTGAGGAGGGGATGGGTGGCGAGTGGCAGAAAGATACAAGTAAATGCACATAGGATTCACATGCACTAGATCTCCAATCACATTCTTTATTCACAAGCACTGTGGAGTATCTTTTTGCTTAAGCACTGTTCCAGGCCGTGGGGATGCATCATCCATTGAGCTTATATTCTGATGGGGGAAACTGACAAGCAACATGTAAACAAGTAAAATAATCTCTCATAAGTGATCTAAAAATATGGGGCACATGTATAGAGGTTGAACCAGGAATGGGAGGGTCTCTTTTTCTTTCCTAGTTTTCTCACAATGATTTGCACGAATATGTTGCTTAATAAATAAAACCCTTCTACTTTACTGTTAGGCACTATCCTTTAACAAGTATTACATTTCGTTCTGAAAAAAAAATTTCTAAAATTTGTGGTTTCTTAATATATAAATCACATTTCCTTCTTTCAATCAATTTGTATGCTTAATTTGCTAAGAATAAAATTTACCAGGACAAATTATTGAAATATAATCAGAGTATAAATAATTGTTATATTGAATGTTAAGGAATTTGATAAACATAATAGTAATGTGAACTTTCTATACAAGGTGGATCCTGTAAAATCCATTGGTCAAAAGGGAAAAACACGATCAAAAGGAAACAGAAAACAAAACAAAAGGAATTGTGGATCAAGATATATAAATATATAAAAATCTGATGAAAAGAAATTGTTCATGAATGGCAAGATAATTGAATTTTAATGTTTAAAACTTCTAATTTTTATACTATCAAAACTTATCAGCAGTGCCTCTTTTGTTATGACAAAACAAAGCCCATTTTTAGAATTCTGATTTAGGCTATTTTAGGACCAAGACTTGGAATAAATGAAGTCAGTACAGGTAAAAATGTTTTCCTCACTTTGAAGGGAACTACACAAAGTAACTTAGCAAGGTGGGGGTGGGGAATCTCAGCATCCTGACATATTTCTTCTTTACTGCCAATTCTTAGCCCAACACATACATAGCCAATACAAATCAAAATTATTTTGCTATCATTAGTCAAGAATATTTAGGAAAAAACACATAACAGATTAGGCAAATTTACATTTAAGAAAAACCACAAATATTTATCTCTTGTTCCTCAATATAAACTTAGCATTATTCTCTTGATGAGCACATTATCTTATCATTCAGTAGCAGTAGTCCAAAGAAAGAGACTGAAGCCCTGGGTCTACCACTTACTGATGCAATGTGTGATCTTGACACATCTTTTAATCAGTCATTTAGATGTAGAATGTTAACAGCAATATCCATTCTATGATGCTGAACCATATGAACTTGCCAGCATTCCACCATTTTTGTCCTACAAAACAGAACTTTTATATGCTTCAATATGGTATATAGTTTAGAATATAACTGTCAAATGGGATATATGTGAAAATTATTACTAAAGTGTTACAAGTGTGACTCACTATGTATCAATAGAATATTGAATACTCTGTGTGTGAATATCATGCTTTATGAATTGGGTCACCAGCCCATATTTAAAGAGCTACAATATTAATGAGGATGATAATACAAGTACATAAGCAATTACAATAAAAAGTAAGTGCTTGAGGATCATGCCTCATTGGTCTAGGGTTACTTCTTACTTCAGGTCACCTGTGATTACTTATTACTTCCTGGGCTCTACTATGATCCCCCATCTTTATTTTGTACACCCCAATATAATTATCCAAGAGAAAGTTTCTCCAAATTCACACAGTATTAACCAACTCAAACTACAATTTGTCTTAAAATCTTAAAAGGTCTTTCGTATAGATCAGAGTTGGCAAAATTTTCTGTAAAGGACCAGATAACACTTTAGACTTTGTGGGCCACGTAGTTGCTATTGCAACTCCTCAACTCTGCCATTGTAGCTCAAAAGCAGCCATAAACCATATCTAAAGAAATGTATCAGTGTCTCAAAAAAACACTTTATTTACAAAAACAGGTGGTGTGCTAGATTTTGCCTTTGGGTGGTGGTTTGCCAACACCTAATCTAGATGAAAGATTACACGGAGATTCTTAACTAGGCTTTCATCTGTGGAAGCTAGATTGGGAGTGTGGGGGTGGTCTATAAAATCTTTGAAAATCAAACACAATCATTTATGTGTATGTCGCTATGTATGCAATTTTTTAAACTTTGGTTTACTGTGTAAGATTGCTCAGCAATAACATCCTATTCTCAAAATAGGCTCTGTAATTAAGAATAAGATTGAAGGCCACTGTACTTAGATTATTTTCTGAATGAATCAGACCAGTTTTTGGAGGTTTTAGTACAGTAAACCTTTCTTAAATTTCCAACTAATCATTCAACATTCTGAGAAGTCTGACAAAGAATGCACACCTTCTGTGGTCCTGATGTCAATCTCTGTTAGGTTGCAAGATCACTCTTAATGATAAGTTAAGAGGCTTTCCTAAGTGACTGTTAAAGTACTTAAAAGATCAACTTTTTCTTTTTCCCCATTTTCTTAAGATTTTTTACGGGGGAGGGGTCTAAATTCAACTTATCACATTCTTCAATCACAAGAAAACGCCTCTGTAGGTTTCTATTTCTCCATAGTCCTTCCAGAACTCTGTGCTCATATATCTGAGTCACAGATGTTATATGAATTTCCCATCAGGTCTTCATAGTTGTGAAAAACCCTATCATATCCCAAAACTGATGTCATTGTGATTAATTTTATTAAACTGCCTCCTAAATTCCAAACTGGGGGGTAAGTTTATCAGTAGTACCCTGTATGTAAGTGTACATGTAACTATGTTTGCATGCTTATATGTTAAAATAGCATCATAAATAAGATGACCTCAGGAATTCCTTATCATTATCTCCTACCAGATACCAGATTCTTGATTGAAATGGATCAGAATTTAGCTGATGAATTTAGTATAGAAGAGTGAAGTTTAATAGCAAGTTTTATGCTCATGGACCTAGAGACACAGCTCAGTATGTAAAAGTACTGTTTGTGTACTTTATTTCTGCAGAGCATTGCATAAGGATCCAGGATTCTTGGGTTCTAGCACTTGAAATTTGTAGACTTTCTGTGGAATATGAGGAAAATACCTGTGAGTCCTTATTTATAAAAAAGAAAAGAGTAGAGATGATGAGAAATAAAGTCCTTTCCAATTTTTTTATTTTACAGCTTTGTCCCAGAAAGGACCAGCAAAATAATAATACAGTTTTTGACTACTAATTCCTTACTTATTAGCTGGGGGCAACAGGCCTGCATAGACAAACTGGAAACACCATTTCAGCATGAGTAAATTACAATACAATTAACTAAGGACAAGGATATTTAAAGCATGCCAGATTGAGGAAGTGAATCTAAACAAAAAATAAATATTGTGGCCTTTCTAGGTGAGCCGAATTTTGAGCTACATGTTGGCAAATGTAAAGCATATCCCTAGAGAAAAGATGGTGAATTCTAAAAGGTCAAAATTTGAAAAGGCTTGAAGATGAAAACAACCTGTAGAATAAAGCTGGCTGAATAATTTGGAAGAAGGATTTGTCCAAAGCAATGATGAACAAAGATGTGATTATGTCTGTATAAACTCTAAGTGAGGGAAGGGGTAATATAATGAAAACGCTGTTTGGGGAAGGCTGATCATCACACAGATGTATAGGTTAGGTGAGAATGCTGACAAATGAGATAAAGTCAGGAAGAAGGTTTAGTAGGATTGGAGTGTGAGTGAAGGGAGCTGTAGTCAGAGAAATCATTACCTTTAAGGCAGAAATTGGTTAGGACAGAGCACGGGGCACAAAAATATGAGACTTAGAGGATTTGTTACTTGAGAGAGGAACAGGACACTTCCTCAGAATTCATGAATACTGAGTTGATGCTAGATGTATAGAACCTTGGGAGAAATATTAGGTTGGGTTGTATAATACAGGGTCATGGCAGAAGCAAGCTATGAGCAATCAGGTCTTAACACAGGTCATTAAAAGAGAAGGCTTTTTTGAAGATGAAAAGGAAGTCAACTAACTAGGAGGAGTGGGAGAATGGGGAAGAAACAGATGTTGAAATATACAAAAGAGATTTCTTTAGAAAGTATAAGTTCAGTGGCATATATAAGGAATTCCTTGGTTACAACACTATGTTCAAATTGTAGCAAATTGACAGACTGCATGCTGGCTCCTCTAACCCTGTGCGCTACATATGCTTGTGTTTCTCATCTCTCATTCTTTTTAAAATTCATGCCTAACTTCTGTGAGAGAGAATAACTGTAAACAACTTTAATTAAAATGATATTTATAAAAAATAGTTTCTTATACTCCACTTTATGCTTTTGGTATTGTTGATCTTTAAAAATTAAGTAGTCTTTGGTAATGGATCTATTTTGTATTGCCTCATTATGACCAAATACTTCTTGTGATCCCATTCTGTATCTTTTCCTTTTATGAAATTGCTATCTTTAATTAAAACTTTTAAGAAATATTTTTTTAAAACTGTGGCAATTTTACATAGTAAGGCATAAAATATTCTCTAAATGCATTTTATCTTTGTAAGTTTTGTCTCCTGAGTGTGAAGTTGACATCTGGATTTGCGATGAGTAGACAGAGAAGGAACAGACTAGTCATTTTCAACATGAAGTTGAAAAGGAAAGATTTCTATCTAAGGAAAAAAGATTTTAATTGATCTGATTTAAAGTATGTGAGTGACTTTTTGGAGATGGATTTAGCTCAAGCATATGAGTAAGTTTAGTCCACCAGGGTCTTTGGACACTATCGAGTGTGATAAAAAAGCAATATGCTAAAAGGCCTTAAAGTATTCTTTGGCATCCTTAAAACCAAGTATGATGTTTATAATAATAGCAGACCATCTCAAAGTATTAGAATGTTTTCAGAACT
Source organism: Tarsius wallacei (assembly GCA_963574415.1). Taxonomy (NCBI): domain Eukaryota; kingdom Metazoa; phylum Chordata; class Mammalia; order Primates; family Tarsiidae; genus Tarsius; species Tarsius wallacei. Next base: position 32,742 of record CAUYQG010057456.1, read on the forward strand.
AAAAATCTAAAAGTAACTGTGTGATCTAGAATACTCCTGAAACTAACCAGAAGGCTCATTTTGTGAAAGCTCTGGAAAGGTTGAAAATTAAGGCTTTAGCAGTAAATTGATGGATTGAATGAGATGGAGGGATGGATGGATGGATGGGTGGATGGATGGATGGATGGATGGATGGATGGATACGTGGATGGAAGCAAGGAAGGAAAAAGGAGAAGTTATGTTCAGAGTATTGAATCACTTTTATCTAAGGGTTGAAAATGCTCCCAGAGTATTTGCTTAAATTCTCTTGAGTATCAGTAACCTCAGCTGTCTTTTCTTATACTTCATTTGAAAGTCAACCCTTCTGGCAACATTAAAAATCTGCAGAAAGGCCAGGGAGTCTGTAAATATCATTTGCCTATTATTGCTTGTTTACCTGTGCCATTTCCTGCTCATCTTGTGGGGAATGGATGACTATTGTGGTAAGATAGAATTAATAGGCCGTTTTATTTTACATATACAAACAAATCTTCCTAACCATGAAATTTAATATTTTTTCCAAGTTTTATGATGATGGAAAATTATGTCATGTAAGTGATTTAGTAAAGCATGAACTTTGAAGCCATACAATCTTAAATTTAAATTCCAAATTTACTAATTAATAGCTCACTGATGTTGAAAAATTTCCCTATCGCTGAGCCTAATGATCATGTATGAACTGGAAACACAGGCCCTATAAAGTGAAGCCTTGCCACAGTCATTTGCAGTTCCTTCCTGCCAGTGCCCAGGCAAGTAGAGCACAAACAAAGATGACTGACTTATGTTGACTTTCTTTTTTGAGTCGGAGTCTCACTCTGTCACCCAGACCACTGCAGCCTCGACCCACTGGGCTCCGGTGATTCTTTCACCTCAGCCATCCGAGTAGCTGGAATTAAAGGCATGCGCTACCACGCCCGGCTGATTTTTGATTTATTGTAGAGATGAGGTCTCGCCAAGTTGCCCAGGCGGGTCTCGAACCCGCGGGCTCAGGCAATCCACTCACCTCAGCCTCCCAAGGCATGGGATCGTAGGCTGAGCCACTGAGCCCGGCTTATGTTGACTTTCTAGCCAACATAGGCCATAGTCCAGTAGGAAATTTGGTCTTAGAACACAAAAGGTTATGAGAAAAAGTAAAAATTAGATAAATATTGAAGGTGTTCTATTTCTAGTACTAAATTAACAAAAGCATTTTGAAAGCTCGCGTCTTTTTTCGTCTCTAAATTCCCCATAGCCTCTCATATAGTACATACTTAATATATACACATTGTTAAAACATTTGCATGTAAACCTTTAATTGAAATATTAGAAAGTGGTAGCAATGAATTTGCAGACATATAATTTTAATTTTTTCTTTTACTCTGAGCAGTTTTACTATATTTTTTAAAAAATGGTTTTTCAGAGCATAGAAAATAGTAAATTAGGAAGAGATGAGTTTTGAGTATTTATTGTCCTTGGTTTTTATAATATAATTGTTTTAAGTTTATTATTTTATAATAATTATAATGACTGAGTTTAACAACTGGCTTGGAAAATTTCAGAAAAATGTAACAGTCTGCTTATGTTAGCCAACACTCCCACACAACTATAAATCTAGCATAAACTATTAATTTCTGGGCCTCAGTTTCCCTATGAAATGAGGGAGCAAGACTAGATAGCTTCTGAGGGCACAGTCAACTTTGACAATCCATGGAGATCCTCAAAGGTTTAGATTCATGAGTGGCCCCATCTTTCCAAAGGAGATATGAATGCAGTGTGATCACATATTGGTGAGGAGACCCCTCCGGGTCAGATCTCTTAGAGGTTACTGGTCCCACATTCTCTCTCTACGGCAATTATGACACCCTGCCAAGAGGCCCTTTGAGCCAGGAAATCTCATGGCAGCAATAAGCTTCTGGTCTGCATCGCTACTAAATGCTATTTTATTTTGTAAAGTGAGTTTATATCAATGTTTATATAGAATCAAGTATATGTGTAGTTTTATAGCTTTAAGTTTAGGTGTTCTATAGAGGAGAAAGAAAGCTTTGAATATCCAGAAAATGTTAAGTATGAGAACTGTTAAAAGAAGTCAAGGGTTGGACAATTTATGAGAATTTCTGTCCAATGCACAACATTTATTCTTATTGGACTGTAGATAAAAACCTAGGTTTGTGTACAACACAGCTAAGGTGAACCAGTTGTTTTTAGATTTCAGCTTTTCCATCTGTGAAATAAGAAAAACTGAGCTAGATGGTCTCTGAGGTCTATTAATTCTAAAACCCACCTATACAACTAAAGCTGTTTTAAATTCTGAAATGTTAGAGATTTGGAGATTTTCGGGAGTGAAAGAAAATAAAGGTGCAAAAACAGACTGAAGTGATGATTTTTAGAGCAGAACAGGAAAAGCAAAAACAAGAGGGAGTACAGACTATTGGCAGATACCATACCTCTTAGTGTTTTCAGGTCACTTCTACAGAGATTAAAGTGTGTGTGTGTGTGTGTTTTCTGAATTAATACAGAGAGTATAGAATAGATAATCCAAGAAAAACAAGCTGAAACAAAAAACAATGACTTCAGACTTTCTATCTTTGGATGTGACTGGCTTATACAACCTTTGAACAGAGTGATTGTTCCATTAGTAAATTGATACTGAGATTCACCCAAAGGTAAAGACTTGGAAGATAGATAGAATTTGCTTTACTCTTCCTGCCCCATGGCACCAGGTGATCTCTTTCCTCCTGCTTTCGCAATAATGTTTCACACAAATATTTAGAGAATTAATGCTGGGTTTGCAAAAGACCTTAAAGGTCCTCTAACCTAGACCATTGATTTTTCTTTCTTTTCTGTGTGTGTGTGTGTGTGTGTGTGCACATGTGCGTGTGTGTGTTTTAAAGAATCAGACACTTTGATTAGATGAAATCTTGTTAAGTACCCTAATATCATATTAAGGAGGGGTTGTGTGCAGTTCTCTAAATACTGACTGTTCTTTTACCTCTGGTAAACACACTGAGGCACCAGAAACTGTGGATTTTATGAAACACAATTTGAAAACCACTGATTCATTCCAAATCCCAACCCCATCTTTTGTGATAAAGCTTCCTTGAAGCTAAGTCCCTGAGAAGGGGAAAGATGTCTGATTTAATGTAGCAAGTCTGAGACAAAGGTGATCTAGAAGAAAGTGAATGCTGATGGGGCATTGTTTTGGTTCAATGTCACAAATGAAGGAAGGCTGGTTCAAACTAGGGAGAAATAAGGGATAATACAGGTTTAATATAATTTACTTTTGTGTGACACTTTTGCAGTTTTAACTGCCTATTCAAATATACTATCTAATTAGTTCAATTCAGCAAGTATTTCCTGGAAATACATGGTATAGCACCTGATGTAATATAACCAATGCATTGACTACAAGACACTGTATAAAAAATGGATAACACATTCTTCCAAGTAAGCCTTTCAACCATCCTATAAAGGAAGCAGAGTCGAAGAAACTAAGGTTCAAAGACATAAGTAACTTGGCCATGGCCTCACAGCATGTCAATGATACAGCTGAAATTTGAACCCACGTCTGCCTCACTCCAAAATTTGTGTTCCTTCTGCTCTATCCTCAAAAAGCTATAAAACTACAAGAAATACAGAGATGAGAGAGAGAAGTTTTGCCCTTAGATTAAAATCCTCTATTGTAGATGAATTATTATACAAACAAAATAGAATAAAGTAGCACCAATGAGATAAAAAAAAAAAAAAAGGCCAAGAAAGTTCAAAGGAAAAAGACTGTACTTTACATAAAGGACTGGGGGAAGTACTTGGTGGGGAAGAGAGCACTGAAAACAGGGTACTCATGTGAAAGGCAGCAGGGCAGAGATGTTCATCTCTATGTTAAAGTCAATGGAAACTGAAGTTGCAGGAGTGTGGAGACTTGTCCAAACTTTCATAGCTGGTTAGTGTTGACACTGGAAATGCAATATTTTTTAGGAGTCAGAGAAACTAGGGAGGAAAGTGAAACAAATGATTGGCAAAGTAAGTGCAGACAGAAAACAGAACTTCCAATTGGAAACAATTGAAAGGAGTAGAAATAGATGATGATCATGAAACCAATGCTGTTTGTTTTTTTTTTTTCTCTCTCTCTTCTGCTTTAGAGATAGTATTTTCCTTTTCTGTCTCATACTCTTTTTTTTTTTAATCTGCCCAGATATTTGTTAGTGAAGACCTAGATCATGTTAAGTATCAGTCTTTTTAGAAACCAAACCTAAATTTCTGCCAACTTAAAAACTATTATGTATACATGTTTATATTAAATTCACACACTAAATATCATTATTGCTGAAGGTCTACTTTGTGTTGCTATGTTTACCTTCTAGTGCTCACCTGGTTTTCCAACTGCCAGGCATAGTGTCTAGGTCTTTAGATGTTGGGGATGCACTTAATGTCATATGTACATGACAACTCATAAGAAAGTTTGTTTGCATTTTAGGGTTTGAATAATGTATGCATTTATTTACCTCAAATTTTTCCAGTCATTAGGAATTGCTTTTACTTTTATTTTTCCCATTTTTTTTTTTACCTCAGTTTTATCTAAAGAAAATTTTTTTTTTTTTGGAGTTGGAGTCTCACTCTGTCACCTAGACTGGAGTGCAGTGACCGCTCCCGGCCACTGCAGCCTCGACCTGCTGGGCTCCTGTGATCCTTCCGCCTCAGCCTTCCAAGTAGCTGGAACTACAGGCGCGTGCTACCACACCCGGCTAATTTTTTTGATTTATTGTAGAGATGAGGTCTCGCCAAGTTGCCCAGGCGGGGCTCAAACCTGAAGCTCAGGCAATGCACTCACCTCAGCCTCCCAAAGCACGGGATTACAGGCTGAACCACCGAGTCCGGCTAAGGAAAAAATTTTAATGTAACTCAAACACATGTAAAAGTGTCATCATAGGAGTATTCTTCATATATTTCACTTCCGTGTTAAATCCATTAATGTCCAACCCTTTTCTGCTCACTATTTGGCAGTGTATATACCAAATCTGCCCAACTTCAATAAATAAATAAATAATTTACAATTTTATTTTAAAGATACTGGATTATTAAATGTTCTTCTAAGTACTGGTATATCATAAACTCTGATATCTTACTCTTTCATTTCTACCAGTGTAACTCGTAACAATGTTAAACTTTGCTTTAAACTTCATTTAAGCTTCATTCTCTGTATATCTGCTTTTTGATCTCGTAGAGACTTCTAGTTTTCTTATTCTTCCATTCATTTCCCTGTCCTAGCTCTTCTTCCTGTTCTCTCCAATCTGGATCCCAAGGTAGTCTTCACAATTTCCTAGTTTTCTTACATGACCTAGCCTGTGAAACAATAGTAATAGTGCTTTTATCCATTTTCCTCCCCCTTTCCCAGTGCTACAAACTGGAGAGAAATTGGAGGCCATGACAAATTCATGTTTCCTAACCTCACTCACATTTCTAAGACCTTCGCTTTTTCTTCCAACTAGTCATTCAATGTCTGACCTTCTCATTTCCAGCAGATGACCTTGCCTTCTTCCTGCTTCATCAAGAAAATCGAAGTTGCCAGCCATGACCTCTATGTATCGTCTATGAAGACATTTACAGCTGTACTTAATTTTGTTGTCTTCATCCTGGAATGAGGAGTTAAGGGATTTTAGTTCAAGGCCATCCTCTCTACTTATGCCTTGACCTTTTTATACCTACTTCTTCCAAGATTTTTCACCATACCATTCCCCTTCTTCCCAATGTTTTGAATTTTTCTCTCTCCACTGGCTAAAGGAGGTTTCTTTGTCCTTTACCACTTTAGGCATAATTTAGGTTTTTCTAATCCAACTATATCAAAATAATATTTTCTTTATACTTCTATTTACTCCTTAAACTCCTAAAAATTTCTTTGTGCTATAATTACTATACAAAAAATTCTAATGTCAAGGTTGCCAATGACCTCCTCATGTCAGACCTAGTAGATATTTTTCAGACCGTATCTTCCTGGATCACTCTGCCATTTAGTACTGTTGGTCATTTTTTAAAAATGTTTTTACCTTGGCTTCTAAGATGCCATCAATTTCTAGGCGTCTGTTCTCAAGTTTTCCAAATGGGGCCCCTTTTCTCCTCATTGCACCTATTCTGTGTAAGTCATTTTATTCATTCTCCTGGATTCATTTTCACCCTATGATGAGGATTTCTGTTTCTAAACTTCTAGTTCATTTTTTGCCCTAAAATTTAAGGCTCATTTAAGTATGTTTCACTTTTTTTTTTTTACATATCCTCAGAGATACTGAAAACTCAACATGCTAAGATGCAATTTATTGCCCTTATTTATTTATTGTCTCCCTCTCCACGCCAGATCTTCCAACTGTATTTACTGATGTATTTAGTGGAATCATTAACCACTCAGTTCAAGCATACCAGAAACTTGAAATCACCCTTGATTTTTCCTTCTCTCTTCATTAGTAACACAACCAATATCTAATATAACCTTTTCATAAATAATTGAAGTGGTCCCCATCTTCTCCATTTTCACTGATTTTTGTTCTCCTGATGTCTTACCTGAACTGGTGCAGCAACCTCCTAAATAATGATTTTACCCATAAATCCTTCTAACACACGCCTTCCAGTTTTACCAGTATCAAACGCGTTCTGACAGAGGTCACCTCATGCATCAAATCCTTTAATGCTGACTGTGTTGGTGGATATACTACCCTACACATGTGATAAGATTGCATAAAACTAAATACACACACATATATACGGTCACATTCAAATGAGTATAAATAAAACTGAGGATTTATGAGTGAGATAGGTAGATTTTATTAATATCAGTATCCTCATTTTGATAGTATGTGATATTTTCTCAAGATGTTACCATTGGGACAAACTAGGTGGAGAGTACATGGGATCTCTCTGTATTATTTATTGCAACTGCATGTGGATCTACAATTATCTCAAGATTTAAAATGTATTTAAAATATTCTGCAAAAAATATCTTTCAGTACTCAGCACAAGTATTGAAGTATTTAAACTTTAAAAACATAGCACGGAAGTTTCTTCTCCTATTTCTATCTTCTTATCCCAGCATTCTCTACCCAAAATTTTTATACATTAGTAACACAGAGTTGCTAGTGATTTTCTCACATATTCCAAGTATTTTCTATCTTAGATTTTTATTTATGCTACTGCCATAGAGTGCCCATTCTGTACCACTAGCTCTTACCTGATGTGGCTAATTCCTCACCTGTCAAGACTCTTTTCTTGATGCTGCAAATGATATTATATATTTCATCTTAATGCTTTTATAGTTTATTTATTTATTATAGGTTTGTTTTTATAGTTTATTTATTTATTATAGGCTTGTTTTTCCTGTCTTACCTTCTCTTCCATATTCTCCTAGAGAATGAGTCAGTATCATTCACTTTTTAATTTCCAGTTCCCATTACATTTCCTGCTAAATAATAGATGCTCTATATATAACTTGAGAAAATAAGTATACTCTTGCAGGTAGCTGTGATCATCAATAATCTAATACTATTATCTTCTATTATGTAGTTAATAATGAATAATACTGAGAGATTCCATGTACTCTCTACCTAGTTTGTCCCAATGGTAACATTTTGTGAAAATATCATATACTATCAAAACTAGCATATTGATATTGATAAAAAATCTACTGATCTCACACATAAATCCTCAGTTTTATTTATACTCATTTGAATGTGACCATGTATATGTGTATATACTTAGTTTTATGCAGTCTTATCACATGTGTAGGGTAGTCTATCCACCAACACAATCAGCATTGAAGGATTTGAAGCATGAGATGGCCTCAATCAGAATGTGTTTGATACTGTTAAATCTGGAAGGCATGTGTTGCAGGATTTACATATATTTGAAAATTTAAGAAGATGATTGACTATTCTAGTACACTATTTAACTCTTTATAATATGAAATAGTAATGATTACGAGTTCAGATAATTTCATCCTGGGATAAAATTAGTCTATTGAGCATCACAACAATCACATACTGAGATGATCATCTTAGAACATAGGCAAATTTGGAGACCTGGTTATCTGAGAAAGCTGATGTTTTCCTCCAAATATATAAGGACAAAAGTTTTAAAAAACGTATTTTTAAGTAATTGCAAACTTGAAGATTCCGAAGTAAAATGAAGCAAACAGAAAGAGTACTCGTTTGCAAAGTGTTCATAAATTTGTTTGTTCCTCAGTCATATATAGAATTCTATATTCCAATTAAAAAGCACCCACACACTCATCAAGGTAATTACTGATGATTTTTTTTAAATGAGAAATATTAGGTCCAGTGGTTTGAATTTATTGTTCCTGAGTGCAATGCTGTGATTTTGTAGTTGTAAGAAGGATGATTAATCTGAAGGTAAGTTTTCTGAGTTCATTTGTGTTTTCTAATTCTACTTCTTACCTGATGGAGACAGAATGGGCAAATAATTAATTGAGAAACTTATAAAATGGGTTTATACATAAGTCAAATTTGCTGTCAGACTTAACAGGGAAATGTTTCTTTTCTTTTCTTTTTTTTTTTTTTTTTGAGTTGGAGTCTCACTCTGTTGCCCAGACTGGAGTGGAGTGCAGTGGCTGCTCCCGGCCACCGCAGCCTCGACCTGCTGGGCTCCGGTGATCCTTCCACCTCAGCCCTCCAAGTAGCTGGAGTTACAGGCGTGCACTACCACACCCGGCTAATTTTTTTTTTTTATTGTAGAGATGAGGTCTCACCAAGTTGCCCAGGTGGGTCTTGAATCCGCAGGCTCAGGCAATCCACACCTCAGCCTCCCAAGGCGTGGGATTACTGGCTGAGCCACCGAGCCCGGCTAGGATGTTTATTTTCTTTTTGAAATCTACAGAACACAGATGTTGGGTAGTGGAAGTATAAAGTATAGTAACAATATTGTTTGTTAGTAAAGAAGAGCTTTGAGAGAAGACCTATTGTCTAGCATTGGAGGTCTGTTTGATTTTATGACATAAATCAGATCCATGACATTTCCTGAAAAAAATGTGAATTGTGCAACTTGTAAAATGTGTTATATATACCTGCATGATTTTATGGATTCAGTTGATGTTTTCTTGATAGATTATGCTTTAAGTATGCAGTATCATAAATTTAGAAACTAAAATCCCAGTTTTCTTTTTGTCCTTTTAAGCTTCGTAGAAACCCCTGCTCACTTCTCCTGGAAAGAAAGTTATTACCGATCCACCATGTCCCAGAGCACACAGACAAGTGAATTCCTCAGTCCAGAGGTTTTCCAGCATATCTGGGATTTTCTGGAACAGTAAGTATCAAACAAACAAGAATGTTGTTCTTGAACTATTGAAGATGGGTAAATGGAGATGGTAAAAAAATTGCTTACTAGGGTATGTTTCTAGAATCAATAACAATTAATGTTAGAAAAACGTAATGCCTCCAATATTATCCCTGCGTTCAAAATTCAGTGGTGATTTTTTTCAGTTTCTAATACCAAAAGATCATTATTGTTCCAAGGCAATATAATTTTGGAGGGTCTTTCCTGCACAATGCAAAATAGCTTACCCAATATCTCTCTACTTGGAATCCATTCCTTAGGCTTAAACACTTACCCACTTTTAAAGCAGGTATCCGCTAAGGAGCTAAAATACTAAATTTTGTTAGTTATTTATATTTTGGTATACCTTTATTACTCTTTTATTAAAAGCAGGTTTGAATAAGTGAATAAATTGAGGGGAAAATAAAGAGAATATTAGAGCACTGATGACACTAAGGGATGGGTTATAAAATACTCTCTCTGATAATCCTTTCTTTCCTGCTTTCCACTCAGTACTTCTTCAAAAAGGACGGGGGTCATGGTTTTCACTTAACAAATGGGAAATAGATTTGATCTTCTTGAAATTACATATTTGATAAGTGATTGATTCAAACAACCTGAATTCAAACTTCAGGTTTCTGATACACAACAAGCAATGTGTCTTGCTAACTTTGAGGCAGATGTATTCATTTTTTCCACCTGTGTGAATGTGTTTAGTCCCTTTCCAAACACACTTTTTTTTCTTTTATGTTAGGCCTATATGTTCAGTTCAGCCTATTGACTTGAACTTTGTGGATGAACCATCAGAAAATGGTGCAACAAACAAGATTGAGATTAGCATGGATTGTATCCACATGCAGGACTCAGACCTGAGTGACCCCATGTGGGTGAGTAATGTGGGCTTACTCTCTAACCTATAGACCACGCTATCTATATCTATATCTCTCTCATCTATCTTTTTTAATGGCATATAAAAAGGCAGTTGGCTCTGAATGGGCAAGGTCATTGGAAGGAGAGTCAGTGTGGTCATTCAAGAGATTAGGAGTGTTTGTGGATTCTGGGTCTGTCTCAACTCTATAAAGTGTATGTTTCCACTGGTGTGGAAAAGGTGCTTGGAAATAATTCTTTACATCTTTTGCCTCATTTGTTCCTCATGTCAGTCCCAATCTAGAGAGATGATACCAACCTAAGGCTTTCCAGTAGGTAAGGACAGAGAAAAAAATTAGAATCTAGACCTGCATTCTCTCAAGAGCGCTTTCCATTATGGCAAACCACCTCTCTGATGAAACTGCCTTCTTTAATGGAGGAGGAAGAAATAAATTCTATGCACATACACGAATTTAAGTGCCTGGTAACAGAGTAAGAGGAAAGAAAAAAGCGAATACATACAGCAACCTTTTCTTGGCTTTACCTCTGAGTTACTCACACCTGAGGCCCCAGTTTTTCATTAATAAAATGATGAGATCGTAGGTGCCACATACTGCCCAGTCAAGCTAAGGAGTTTAATAGGGGTAATAAGAGTAAAACATTTTTCTGAGATGTTTAGATGAAATTTTCTATGTCTGTACAATTCATAATGCTGGTGAATTTTCTTTTATATTATTTATTTACCACACAAGTCCTGTTATTTTTTTCTACTTAAAATTTTTTATAAAAATAGGAAAAGCTTGAAAGAGAATAGAGTGTCATAGAGTGTCTGCTGGCATTGTTAAGGAGAATGGTTTTTAAAATGCCTTGCAGCTGGGCTCAGTGGCTCAGCCTGTAATCCCAGCACTTTGGGAGGCCAAGGCGAGTGAATTGCCTGAGCCCACGGGTTCGAGACCAGCCTGGGCAACTTGGTGAGAACTTGTCTCTACGATAAATCAAAAATAAGCTAGGTGCAGTAGCGTGTGCCTGTAGTGCGGGCTACTTGGAAGGCTGAGGCAGAAGGATCGAGGGGGCCAGCAGGTCGACCCGGGGTGGTGTGAGGGGGGTGGCATGAGCCAGCAGGTCGACCTGGGGTGGCATGAGCGTGCCACTGCACTCCAGCCTAGGCGATGGAGTGAGACTCCGACTCAAAAAAAAAGCCTTGCCTTATGTGTTTAATATGAGATTTTACTGAAATTTTCACTGTATACTTTTTAAAATGTAGAATATACTTAATACTGGGAGAATGTGAAATGGAGGAAGGAAAAAGGAGATAAAAAATTTTTAAAGTTGTAATTCTGCAGATACACTGATGCTTTCTCACTAAGTTGATAAGAATAAAACTAGATTTCTTCACTGACCCCTTCTACTCCAGTACAGATATTGCTCTCAGTTATCCTTGAGCTAGTGAAATTAAACAGTCAGATAATTCTAATGGGCAGATTATTCAAAGCATGGAATGTATTACAACTGAACATAAAGATGTGTAAATCTGATTTGACAGTGACTTAAAAATTAGGACAGTCCCAATTCACATGAAAATATCACCTCCTAAATTGATAGATAGTACCTGCCTAGGCAAAACTATGTTTTTGTATTCTCTCCAGGGATTTTCTATTCTGAAACTTACACACATAAAAGTGGACCACAAGTTATAACGTTTAAGATGGAGAATTATCTTTTTATGCACTGAAGCATGTAGATTCTTAATGTGACAAGTTGTTTCTTACTTCTTTATACTCTTGGACGTTTTTTTCTTGAGAATATCATTTTCATTTTTTTCTTCTCTCTGGTCAATTCTTATATATCTCTCAATGCCCAGTTTGTGCTATCTTCTCTTTCTGTATCACTATTCCCCATCAGTCTGAATTAGAGATCATTCCTCCAAAGCAACCTAAGCATATCTTTTGTTACATTACTTATTACACAGTATTATAGTTGTTTATTTCTTTGTCTTCAAAGGGGATTGGGACTGTATTTTTTCATGCCCAGTGCTTGAGTGCACATAGTAGGTCCCCATAGTAAGAGATTCAGAAAGAACCAGAAAATAAAACAAAATGAGGTTTTGTCAGTGGGGTAAACAAGATAGGAACATAAAAGTAGTGTAGAATGAACTTAATTGAATAAGCAAACTTGCCTGTCTGTGACTGCCCTGTCTTGCTAGCTGAGAACTATTAGTTATTCCTAATAACTTATGGTTCTATATAAATCCCAGGTCTTCCCTTGTCTGAGGACTGTTCCAACATGTTCATACCCTCATATATATGTCCACAGGTGAAGGCCACATAAGTGGCGCTCGATAACAATAGTGCTCAGAAACAGGGGTGCAGAATAGTGAACTTGCTCACGATGTTAATAACTAGTGTTCTGGTTTAGAAAGTCAGAAGTAGAATCCTTTTAGATTTTTAGTCCTTCTAACCTCTGCTACAACTGATATGAGGCTCTTTTCTTTCGTTACTTGGTAGCATAGTTTCTTTTATCCTTGTATAGGTTAATAGTTAAATTACTTCAAAGTTTGCCCATAAATTACTTTCCTCTTAAATATAATATTTTATTAAACATTCTGTCACTATACAAGAAATATACCTCTATGGAAATGAGAAAACATGTCAGATTGTTAAGGACAAAAATCTCGAAATTGAGAAATTCATCCTATTTGTACTGATTTTTGAAACAACTTTTACATTAATAACTAGCCATGAAATGGAATCACAGTGTTTTGCTCTGACTATTGGCAAAGAAAATTTGGATGGCAAATAATGTGTCTTCTTAAGTAGAATTATTTTAATGTCTCTGAAAGAGATAACTCTATTGGGTTAGTAAATGAGGGCGAATGGAGTTTCTCCAAAAAATTTAACATTCTACATTTCCAGAGATATTTCTTAGTTCTTGATTCTGTTGTTTAACTTATTACTTTATATCTCAGATTTGTATTATTTATAAACTGTGTAAGCACGCTTGTTATGTTTTCAAGAGGTGGGTAATAATATAAAAACTTAAATGTTCTTCTGGAATGATTAATGCTAACTGTATAACTCTTATTTTTGCATTTGTTTATTCCTTTTACTTTGAAGGAAACCCTCTTAAGCCAAATTTAATTTTTCTCTGTGGAGTCAAGTGGCAATTATTTAAAACCATCCATTTTGTAAATATGTATATGTATACTATATCAACATATATGTATTGTATGGCGGAGGGAGAGAGACACCAATATCTAGCTAACGTATTTGTATTTGGAAAGGCTTAGGCCACAGCACCTAGCATAATGCCCTACACTTTACACAATCCAAGATTCATATAAGATTTTAAGCACATATGGTCAGTTTACCCATAGCAATTTTTTAGCATCTACTATGGACTATGTTCTCCGTGATACAGAGTACACTCTCTAACCTTGAGAAGACCATACTATACCAGAAAAGGCAAGTGTGTATAAAATTACCCATGAGAAGTTCTTAGATATATGTATTTTTATAAAGGCACATAAAAAGGATTGATTTATTGTAGCTGAGGATGACTGGCAGTATGTTACAGAGAAAATGATTTTTATTTAGGCCTTGAAATATGATTAAACAAAACAGAGAAAAGAAAAAATCAGGTATGGTAACTATTATAAAAATAATTTCTTATAAAAAACATAATGTGAGGGTCAGAATTATTAAAAGGTAAGACAAATTTGACTAAAGAAAATTTTATATTAAAAATACATAAAATAAACTTAAAAACTATAATTCATGACAAAAGTTTAATAGCCCTAACAAACCAAATACTTAAAAATTAATAAGAGAAAGATGAATTCTCTCCAAAAGGTATAGGTAGCTCACAGATGATGAATATACAAATGTTTACTAGACATAAAGTTTTCAACCTCTCTACTAATAAAACATTTTGGAATTGTCACAATGAGATTATTTATCATATCTTTCTGATCAGCAAAGATTTAAATAATTGATAATAGCTAGTACTGGAGAGATTACTGGAAAACAGGCATTTTTTTTTTCACTTCTCATGGGAATGTAAATTTATATAACATGTTGGAGAACAATTTTTCCATTCTAGTTTATTTAATTTCAAAGACACGTTCCCCTTTGGCCTGTAAATTCCAGTTCTTGGGATTTATTCCACAAAACTATTCAAATATATACAAGCATATGTACAAGCATACACACATACATATGCACACATACACATATACAGAAATGGAGGTTTAATTGCAGCATTGTTTATAAATATAATGTTTATAATGATAAGATACAATTTTATAGACTTTAAAGCTTGGGAAGGAGCCTTCAAGATGGTTGACTCCATGCATCTAGAACATACCTTCCTCACAAAGAGGAACAAAAATAGTGAGTGAATTATCACACCTTAAACAGATCATCTAAAAAAGAAAACTGGAACTTAACAGAGAAGTGACAGGAAGTACCAAAAGCAAAGAAGAAGGAAGTGAGGCAACCTGCTTGGCCAGGAACAGCTGACAGCCTGGAAAGGTTCCCTCATGCATGGGAAGGGTAAGGGAGAGACTCCCATCAACCTGCATTCCATCCATAGGCTCTGACATTCCAAGCTCTTCAACCATTGTAGGATCTGAGACTAACAAAGGGAGCTGTATGGAGACCACCCAACATCTTTTCTCCACAGGGGGATCTCATGATAAGTCTTTCAAACCCCTGAGTCCTAGGTAGCTGCAGTACAGTGCCATTTTGAAAGCCTAGTCCCCACCAGTCTGCATCCTGCCCTGGGGCCCACACCGCCTATATCTCTACATCTCTAAAGTACCATTGACATTCCCTGCCCATAGTGGCTGCCACCAGGCTGGAGGCAGTAGCCACTTACATCACCCCCAATCCTCCCCGTAAAGTAGCAGCCTCCCATTTTGATGTACCCTGAGGACAAATTCCACTGCCCGCAGTTGCTGCCACTGTGGTCTGCAGTGGGTCCAAGGTGAGAGCAAAGCACATGCCCTCCAGCTGTCTGCCTAAGGTTGTTCCCACTGGAAGAAACTCCATTCTAGTAGTAGGGCCACGGTGCAACTGCTGCCCTCACCTGAGCATTTTCCTGGTGGCCTGGAGATTACCCCACCTCTGCTTACTACAGTCAGTGCTTACATATACCACCAGGGGGCCAGGTAGTTCATCCAGCCCGGCCTTGCCACTCTCAAGTGCCTGAGTATACTCTCCAAGGTCTGGGAATTGCACAGACCACCTCATCACCACTGACACCTAAGCTCACCACCCAGGATCTGTGGTCAGGCTCACTCAACCAGCCATTACTACTACAAGTGGTACCCTTTCATGTAGCCACCTGTAGGCCAGGATACTGGTCCCTTTAGCCTGTCACTACCATCACCAACACCAGTGATGACTCCTTGGGTTTTCCTACCACTGCTAATGTCATGGCTCAGGCTATTCTGGCTTCCCAGGAGCTCAGGAATCCCCTCACCCACCCACCTGGTCCACTGTTGCCATTCCCAGCATTCAAGCAAGCCACCTGGAGGCCCAAGAATCAACCTGCCTGGACCCACTAATGCTGGTGTCATCGTATACTGCACTGTTGTCCAAGGACAGGCATGCTCAGCCTACCGCTGCCACCACTAGAACCCAAACTCTAGCCCACCTGGCATCCAGACCCCAGTAAAACTTTACCATAATCTCTACTAATAACCATTTCCTAAGTCATGAAGAAAATCAAAGACACCACTGATACTGTTTATAGCTGAAGAAATCATACAGAGACTATATGACTTCACACACCCATAATAAAAGCCAAAGTGCCCTACCCAACCAACAATATTGATACATCAGAAATAGGTTTTCCTTTTCTGAATTTACAAAAGCAAATTTTAAAAAATTAGAATAAGCAACTGTTAAACTAGATGTGCAAATGTCAATGTAAGCCCAAGGAAACACAAAAAAGAAAACAAAATACAGCATTGCCAAAGAAATACAATAATTCTTCAGCGACAGATCTCAATAAAACAAGAAATTTACCAAATCCTGAAAAAATAATTAAAAGTAGTAATACTAAGGAAGCTCAGTGAAATATAAGAGAATGTCAAAAAACAGTACAAAGAAATCAGGAAGACAATTCATGATATAAAAGAGAAAATTACCAAAGAGATATATATTATATTAAAAAAAACATAAATTCTGAAAGTGAAGAATTCATTAAATGAAATACAAAATACATATGAAAGCTTCAACAATAGACTAGATCAAGCAGAAGTATCTCAGAACTTATAGACAGGTCTTTTAAAACAATACTGTCAGAAAAAATTGAGAAAAAAAAAAAGAATGAGCAAAGCTTACATGACATATGGGACACTATCAAGCAACCAAATATTAACATTTTTGGTATTTTAGAAGGCAAAGAGAAAAAAAAGACTTAGAAACCTATTTAACAAAATAATAGATGAAAACTATCCAAGTTAGTGAGAGATTTAGATATTCAGGCATAAGAGGTTCAGAGATCCCCAAACATATACAATTCAAAAAGGTCTTTATCACATAACATTAAACTGTCATAAGACAAGAATAATTCTAAAAATAGCCAAAGTAGAGCATGTAGTCACTTATAAAGTAACCCCCATCAGACTAAGTGAACCAAGGCCGGGAGAAGATGGGATGATGTATTCAAAATGCTGAAAGAAAAAAAATTCCATATAAGGGTACCATACCCAGCAAAGTTAACCTTAACATATGAAAAAGATATAAAGTCTTTCCCAGACAAATGAAAGCTGAGGAAATTTATCACCACTAGACCAGACCTACAAGAAATACATAAGTAGGGAAAGAGGAAGTCAAGCTATCCCTCCTTGCTGATGATATGATTATATACCTTGACAATGCAAGAGAATCTGTCAAAAACCTTGCACTAATAAAAGACTTTGGCAAAGTCTCAGGGTACAAAATCAACATGCAAAAGACAGTAGCATTCTTATGCACCAACAACAAACAGGCAGAAAACCAAATAAAAAGCACAATCCCATTAACAATAGTGACAAGAAAGAAAGAGAGAGAGAGAGAGAGAAAGAAAGAAAGAAAGACGTCAGTATCTTCCTAACTGGAAAAGTGAAAGGCTTTTACAATGCAAACTATAAAACATTGCTCAAAGAAATCAAAGATGATACAAACAATTGGAAAAATATTCCATGCTCATGGATTGGAAGAATCAACATTGTTAAGATTTCATGCTACCCAAGGCAATCTACAGATTCAACACTAAATTAACAGCATCACTCTTAGAACTGGAAACAACAATACAGAAATTCTTATGGAATCATAAATTATCACGAATAGCCAAAACCATCCTCAGCAAAAAACCAACCAACAAACAAACAAACAAAACAACAAAACAAAGCAGGAGGTATCACACTTCCAGACTTTAAACTTTACTATAAGCCTACAATAATCAAAATGGCCTGGTATTGGTACAAGACCAATGGAACAGTATAGAGATTCCAGAAGCAAAGCCTCAATTTCTCAACCTACTCATCTTCAACAAAGCCTTCACAAACAATCACTGGAGACAGGAAAACTTATTCAGTAAATGATGCTAGAAAAACTGGCTGACCACATGCAGAAGATTAGATTACAATCCCTACCTATCACCAAACACAAAAATCAACTCTAAATGGATCAAAGACCTAAACATAAAACCTCAAACTATAAGAACCTTAGAAAACATGAGACACCCTTATGGAAATTGGAACTGGCAACCGATTCCTGATCAAAACCCCAAGTGCCCATGCTATAAGAGAGAAGATAGACAAATGGGACCTCACCAAACTGACAAGTGTCTGCAAAGCCAAAGAAACCATCAAGAGAGTGAGAGATAGCCCACAGAATGGGGGAAAAACATTGCCAACTGTATATCTGACAAAGACCTAACATCTAGGATCTACAAGGACCTCAAAAATGCTGAAAAGAAAAAAAAGCTGACCTATTAAAAAGTGAGCAAAAAATATGAATAGGCATTTCTCAAAAGAAGACACACGAACAGCCAACAGATACATGAAAAATTGCTCATTCTCACTAATCATCAAAGAAATACAATTTAAAACCATACTGAGATACCACCTAGCTCCAGTCAGGATGGTCATCATCAATAACTCAAAAAACAACAGATGCCAGAGAGGACGCGGGAAAAAGGGAACACTTATACACTGTTGGTGGGATCTGTGTGGAAAACAGTATGGCGATTCCTAAAAGATCTACAAATCAACCTTCCATACAACCCAGCAATCCTCATTCTGGGAATATACCTGGAGGAACTTAAACCATTCTACAAAAAAGATATCTGCACACGCATATTTATTGCAGCACTATTCACAATAGCAAAAACATGGAACCAACTGTACTGCCCATCAAAAGTAGACTGGATTTTTAAAATGTGGTACATACACACAATGGAATATTATGCAGCCATAGAGAAGGACAAAATTATGAACTTCACAGCAACTTGGATGGATTTAGTCTGTAATACTCAGTGATCTATAACAGAAACAAAGAAGTGAGTACCACATGTGCTCACTCATTAGTGGACCCTGAACAATTATTTAATACCATAGGAAAGGGATTGACAATAGTGGCAAACTACCAGAGAAGGGAGCCAGGGGGACACACTTCATCAATAAGGGTACCTGATCTCAAACTAGGTGATGTGGGGACCAAAGTGAGGCCCAAACTTTACCTGTACAATGACCATTTATATAACTAACCCTGAATTGTACCCCACATCTTTAAAATAAAAATGAAATAAAATAAAAATTAAAAAAATAAATACAACTATAAAGTAGCATCTTAAAAAAAAAAAAATACATAAGGGAGTCCTATACCCAGAACTGAAAGAACATTATTTATCATTATAAAAACACATGAAAACACAAAAATCACTAGTAAAGCAATCACACAAACAAGGAAAAGATTGTGTTACTACTACAGAAAGTAGTCAAACCACAACGATTAAAAAAATAAGATAAAGTAACAAAGAATACACAAAACAAGAAGAAATTAATAAAAGGGCAGGCATACGGCCTCACATTTAATAATAACACTGAATGGGAACAAATTAAACTCTACTTCAAAAATATAGACTGACTGAATGGATAAAAAATAATAATATGCCAACTGTATGGTGCCTACAAGAAACTCATCTCACCAATAAAGACATATAGACTGAAAGTAAAGCGAGGGAAAGGTATTCCAGGCAAACAGAAACCAAAGCAAGCAGGATACAATAGACTAAAGAAAAAAATAGTAAAAAGATAAAGAAGGTCATCATATAATGATAAAGGGGTAAAGTCAGCAAGAAGATATAATAATTTTAAACAAGTAAGAAGCTAACACTGCAGCACCCAGATATATAAGCAAATATTATTAGATCTGAAGGGAGGCATAGACTTCAATACAATGTCAGTTGAGGACTTCAATGCCCACTTTTAGCATGAGCTAGACCATCTAGACAGGAAATTAACCAAAAAAAATTGGATTAAACTATGTGTTACCAATTGAACCTAACACATATTTACAAAACATTTCATTCAACAGCTACAGAATATTCTTCTTCTCGTCAGCATAAGGAACAATCTCCAGGACAGTCCATGTCAGAACACAAAACAAGTCAACAAATTTTGAAAAAAGAAAAATAATATCATGTATCATCACAAGCCACAATGGAATAAATAACAAGAGCAACTTTGAAAACTGTGCTAATACATGGAAATTAAACAATATATATCTAAGTAACCATTGGATCAAAGAAGAAATTAAAAATAGAATTAAAAAATTACTGAAACAGATGAAAATCAAAATATAGCATGCCAAAACTTATGGAATGCAGAAAAAAAAACAGTGCTGAAAGAAAAGTTTATAGCAATAAATGTCTCTATCGATAAAGTAGAAAGATTTCAAATAAACAATTTAATGATATACCTCAAGGACCTAGAACAGCAAGAACAAACCAAATTCAAACTTAGTAAAAGGAAAGTAATAATAAATATCAGAGCAGAACTAAACAAAATATAGACCAAAAAAATACAAAAGATCAATGAAATAAAAAATAGACTTTTTGTGATGATAAACAGCACCACTTGCTAGACTAACCAAGAGAAAAAAAGAGAAGACCCAAATAAACAAATCAAAAATGAGAAAGAGACAATACAATGGCTACCACAGAAATGCAAAAGATCATCAAATAATATTATGAACAACTATACACGAACAAACTGGAAAACCCAGAAGAAATTGATAAATTTCTGGAAAGATACAACCTATAAAGTTTGATTCCAATAAAAATAAAAATTTTGAATATACCAATAAGTATTAAGAGTGAATCAGTAATAAAAAATCTCTCAAAGAAGAAAAGTCCTGGACTAGATGGCTTCACTACTAAATTCTACAAAACTTTTACAGAACAACTACCACTAATTCTCCTCAAACTGTTTCAAAAAATTGAAAAGGAGGAAATTTTCCCTAACTCATTCTGTGAGGCCAGATACCCTGATACCAAAAGCAAACAAGAACACTAAAACAACAACAAAACTACAGGCTAATATCCCTGAAAAACAGACACAAAAATGTTCAAATCCAACATAACATCAAAAAATAATTCATGATAGTCAAGTGGGATTTATCCCAGGGATACAAGGGTAGTTCAACATGTACAAGTCTGTAAGTTTAATAAGTACAATACTTTACATCAACAGAACAAAGGACAAAAAACTGTGCCTACCATCTGTTATTCCTGCCTTTATGCCTACATGCTCAATGTTTAGTGAGTGTCCACTTATGAGTGAGAACTGAACAGTATTCAGTTTTTTGTTTCTGTGATAGTTCACTTATAATGATGGCCTCCAGCTATATCCATGTTGCTACAAAGGGCACAATTTTGTTCTTCTTCTTGGCTGCATAGTATTCCATCATAAATATGTGCCATATTTTTCTTACCCAGTCCACTCTCAATGGGCTTCTGGATTGGTTAACTATTGTGAATAGTGCAGCAATAAACACACACTTGGAGGTATCTTTTTGGTAGAATAATTAATTTCCTCTGGGTATATTCCCAGGAGTGTGATTGCTGGATGGAATGATGTTTTAATTTTTAGTTCTTTGAGAAAATGCCACACTGCTTTCCATAAGGGTTGAACTAGCTTACATTCCCACCAACAATGTAGCCACATTCCCTTTTCTCTGCACCCTCACCAACACCTGTTGTTTTTTTGATATTGTAATGATAGCTATCCTGATTGGTTTGAGGGGCATCTAATTGTAGTTTGGATTTGCATTTCCTTGATGATTTGTGAAGCTGAGTAGCTTTTCATATATTTGTTGGCTGCTTGAATGTCTTTCTTTGAGAAGTATCTGTTCATGTCCTTTGCCCATTTTCTTTTTAATGATGTTGTTTGTTTTTCTTGTCAATTCATTTGAGTTCCTTATAGATCCTGGATGTTAGTCCTTTGTTGAATGCATAGCTTGCAAATATCGTTTCCCATTTTGTGAGTTGTCTTTTTAATTTCTTGATGGCTTCTTTTGCTGGGCAAAGGGTTTTTAGCTTGAATTTTATTTCTGTGTTGATTTCTGTGATTACCCAAAGGTCATGCAGAAGCATGTTACTTAATTTCCATGTATTTGTGTGTTTGGGGAGGTATTCCAGTTGGTGACTGTATTTATTTTTATTCTGCTGGGTCTGAGAAGATGTTTGGTATGTTTCAACCACTTGAAATTCTTTCATACTTGATTTATGTTTGAGTATGTAGTCAGTCTTGTAATATGTTCCATGTGCTGATTAGAAGAATTTATATTCTGTGGTCATTGAGTGAAATGTTTTGTAAATGTCTATGAGATCTAATTGTTTGCGTGTTGAGTTAAGTTGCCAAATTCTTTTGTTAGTTTTTTGCCTTCATGATCAGTCTATTAGTGGTAGAGTATTAAAGTCTCTGAGTATAATTGTGTGCTTGTCTATGTCTTCTCTTAGTTTAATTAGCATTTGTGTTTATAAATATGCTCTTATGCTGGGTGTATATATATTCAAGTGGATATGGTGGGTTGAGCCAGTTATCATTATGTAATTTCCTTCATTATACTTTTTTTTTTTTTTTTTGGTTTAAAATCTGTTTTGTTTTCCATTTGCCTGAAAGTTCTTTCTCCAGTCCTTTACCATATAACCTGTGGGTGTCATTTGCAGGGAGATGGATTTCCTGAAGGCAGCAGATGGATGGATATGTTTCTTTATCCAATTTGCCACTCTATGCCTTTTAAGTAGCATGTTGAGTCCATTCGTGTTTAAGTTAATTATTGATATGTGAAGGTTTGTTCCTTTCATATTGCTATTAATTGGTTGATTTGTGTTTTAGGCTTTGTGGTTGATTTGTATGATCTGTAAACTCTGTGCTTATTTATGCTTTTTTGATAGGTGAAACCACTCTTTCATTTCTGTACTTAGAACTTTTTAAAGGGCTTCCTTGAAGGGCTGATTAGAGGGTGGCATATTCTCTTAGGGAATAGATATCTGGGAAGGATTTTAATTCTCCTTCATTTATGAAGCTTAGCTTGGCAGGGAAGGCAATTCTTGGCAGAAATTGCTTTTCTTTAAGAATGTTAAAAATGGAACCCCAGTATCCTCGGGCTTGTAGTGTTTCTGCTGAGAGGTCTGCAGCAATTCTAATGGGTTTTCCTTGGTAAGTGCTCTGTCCCTCCTTTCTAGCTGCCTTTAGGATTTTTTCCTTTCATGCTCACCTTGATGAGACAGATTTTTTTTTTTTTTTTTTTTTTTTAGTTGGAGTCTCACCCTGTCACCCAGGCTGGAGTGCAGTGACACTCTCACGGCCACCCCGGTGTCGATCTCTGGACTCAGGCGATCCTTCTGCCCCAGTCTTCCAAGTAGCTGGAACTACAAGCATGCACTACCACGCCTGGCTAATTTTTTTGTTTGTTTGTTTTTAGTGTAGAGACAAGTTCTCACCAAGTTGCCTAGGCTGATCTCAAACCCTCAGGCTCAGACAATCCACTTGCCTCAGCCTCCCAAAGTGTTGGGATTACAGGCTGAGCCACCAAGTCTGGCCGATGAGAAAGATTATTATGTAACATGGGGATGGTCTTCTCATGTAATACCTCACAGGAATTCTCTGCATGGCCACCTCTTGCATCTGCATGGCCACCTCTTTAGCAATGTAGGGAAAATTAATTTGGATGACTTAGAAGGTTTATTCCATAATGTTCTCCATTTCCTTTTCTCTCTTAGGGATATCAGTCAACTATATTTGGTTTCTTTACATAAGCCCAAACCTCTTGTAGGCTTTGCTCATTCTTCTTAAGTCTTTTCTCCTTGTTTTTGTCAGACTGAGTTAGTTCAATAATGTTATCCTCAAATTCTAAGATCCTTTCCCTGCCTATTCAATTCTGCTGTTAAGGCTTGCTATTGTGTTTTAAAGTTCTAGGAGAGAATTCTTCATTTCCAGAAGTTTAATTTGGCTGTTTCCTAGAATGGCCAGATAAACTTTCACTTCCTGTACTGTTTTCCTGGCCTGCCTACTTTCCTGCACTGTTTCCATGGCATATCTACTTCCTTGTAGTTTTTATTGAGTGTCTTTGCCATCCATAGTCTTAATTCTGTGTCTGTCAGCAAGTTGTTCTGGCTGGGTTCCATTGCTTGGAATCTGGAAAGCCCCTTTGTGGGTGTTGACTCTTTAAGGTTTTGAGAGTTGCTGGGTTTTTGTTTTTTGTTTTTTGGGGGGGTTGTTGTTTCTTTCTTTTGCTGATTCTTTCTCATCTGTGAGGGCAAACTCTTCTCTTTTTATTTTTTGTTTTACTATTTTTAATTAAATATAATTGCTACTGTTTCTCGTCTTCTTGTGCAGGGGGTGGGGGAATCATCTGGCACTGCTTCACTGGTACAATCTGGTGGTGATGGGGGACAAGTCCTTTCTTCTAGTTCAGAGGCTTTTCACCTTCTCCAGCACAGGCTTCAGGGGCCTGCATGTCTCATTAGGCTGACCAGTAGGAGCCCTACCAGTTTACTTTGGCACAGGTGCTCTTGGAGGCATGGAGTGGCCTACTCTCACCTGAGCAGAACCATCTCTTTGGCTCAGAGGTAGAAGGAAAGCAGCTGTCTTGTTAGTGAAGAGTTGAAATTTCTACCTCAGTCCAGAGTTGTGTAGAGCCATCACTGGCTGCACAGGGGTGCTCTGCCTCCTGTTTTTCTGCCCTGTGTCATGGGAGGGGCAATCATAGTGATGGTGGGCTCCTGAGGGCCAGCCAGTCTATAGTCCTGACCTGAGGCCACAACAGATGCTGGAGCTGGAGAATCGTCCTTAAGTAGGTACATTACCACTGGTGGGTGCTAGAGAAAGAGGGAGGGGGGAGCACCCTTGTGGTGCAGACTGCCGTAATGGGTGTTCCCACAGAACCCTTTTGTAAGGTGATTGGCAGCCATGATGCCAGGACTTCTGGGCTCCATATGGATCCCCCTGGTGCCTCTGTTCTGTTCTAGGGCATCCCTCTGCCCTGGCCGGTGTAGGAGGGGTGCCAGTGGAGGACCTGGGCAGTTTCTTCCTTGGCTGGGACTGCAGTGGTTTTCATGAGATATATAAAGAAGAAAAATTGTTGTTTTCACTCACCTGTTCCCTCTCAAAGGGTACTCTCCAAATTTCATGACAGGGCCACTTCTTGGGGTGTCTGGGCTTGTTATTGTCCATCCTCCACTCCCTAGGTGACCAACAAGTAGCCTCAGCTTGGGTTTTCAGGCCAATCCTCAAAACCCTAGGTCTGCTCTTCCATATTGCTTTCTTTGCTGAGAGTGGCAAATGTGTGATGTCCTCAGTTGGACTTCTTGGCCCTCCCCATTAGTACCATTTTTATATAACAAAATGAGTTAACTGAGAAAAAAGAAATCAAGTAGGCAATCTCATTTATAATAGCTACAAGAATAAAATACCCAGGAATAAATTTACCAAGAAAGTGAAAGATCATTACAAAGAAAAGTACCAAGAATTAAAGAGGACACAAGCAAATGTAAAGCCATCTCATGCTCATGGATTGGAAGAATTAAAATAGTAAAAATGATTATACCATCCAAAGAAAAATCTATAGGTTTTATGCGATTGCTATCAAAATACCAACATTTTTTATAGCAAAAAAAACCACTTAAATTCATTTGGAACCAAAAAAGAGCTCCAATAGCCAAAGCATTCCTTAGCAAGAGGAACAAAACTGGAGGCATCACACTATCTGACTTTAAAATATATTACAAGGCTATGGTAACCAAAACAGCATAGTATAGATGTAAAAACAGACGTGTAGACCAATGCAAAAAAATAAACAATCTAGAAATAAATGCACATATATGCAGCCAACTGATTTTCAACAAAAACACAAAGAACAAATATTAGGGAAAGGACACTCTCTTCAATAAATGGTGCTAGGAAAATGGGATTCCACATGCAGAAGAATTAAAATGGATTCTTATCGCTCACCATTTATAAAAATCAACTCGATGAATTGAAGAATGAAATGTAAGACCCAAAACTATAAAACTACTAGAAGAAAACATAGGGAAAACACTTCAGGATGGTGGTCTAGGAAAAAAAATATTATAGTGAAGACCTCAAAAGCACAAACTACAAAAACAAAAAACAGACATATGGGACTATGTTAAATTTAAAAGTTTCTGTTCAGCAAAGGAAATAATCAACAGAATGAGGGGACAGCCTGTTGAATGGGGAAAATATGTGAAAGTGTTCATCTGGCAAAGTATTAATATCCAGAATATACGAAAAACTCAGACAATGCAACAGAAAGAAAAATCTCTTTACAATGTGAGGAAAAGCTATGGATAGACAGTTCTCAAAAGAAAACATTCAAATGACCAACAAGTAATATATTTTAAATGTTCACATTCACTAATCAGGGAATGCAAATCAAAACCGTAAGAAGATATCATTTTACTCCAGTCAGCATGGCTATTATTAAAAAGACAAAGAAGAGCAGATGCTATTGAGGATGTGGAGAAAATGGAACTCTTATACACTGTTGGTAGGACTGTAAATTAGTACAGCCACTAGGAAAAATATTATGAAAATTTCTCAAAAAACTAAAAACAAATGATAATAACCAGGAATCTCAGTACTGTGTATTTATCCAAAGGAGAAGGAATCAGTGTATCAAAAGGATACCTGAGTCTACATGCTTATTGCAGCACTATTCACAATAACAAAGACATGGAATCAACCTACGTGTCCATCAGTGGACCGGGGGTAAATAAAATGTGATATACCTACAAGGGAGTACTATTTGGCAATAAAAAAGGCTAAAATCTTGTCATTTACACCTCCATGGTTGGAACTAGGGGTCATTATATTGAGGGAAATTATCCAGGCACAGAAAGACAAGGTTCACATGTTCTCACTCACATGTGGGAACTAAAAAAGTTAATTTCATGGAGGTAGAGAGTAAAATAATAGATGGCTAGGAAGAGTGTGTTGATGGGGAAGGGTGGGGAGATGAAGAGAGGTTGGTCAATGGGTACAAACATACGGTTAGCTAGAAGTTATAAATTCTAGTGTTGAATGAGTAAGATGACTATAGTTAACAACGATGTATTACATATTTCAAAGTAGCTAGAAGAGAGGACTTGAAATGTCCCCAATATGTAGAAATGATAAGTACTCAAGGTGTTGAATACCGCAAATACCCTGACTTGATTATCACATTCTGTGCATCTAACAAAATATCACATGTATCTCATAAACATGTAAAATATAATGTATCAGTAAAAAAATTGTTGAGGATCTAAAAAGAAAATAAAGCTTTGGACTCTGATAGATAGGAAGAAAACTATAATGCAAATGAGTTGACCCCACCATTGAATGATATTGTAGTTAAGATATATAGTCATTTTTTTTTTTTTTTGAGTTGGAGTCTCACTCTGTCACCCAGGCTGGAGTGCAGTGGCTGCTCCTAGCCACTGCAGCCTCGACCTGCTGGGCTCCGGCAATCCTTCCGCCTCAGCCTTCCGAGTCGCTGGAATTACAGGCGTGCGTTACCACGCCTGGCTAATTTTTTTTTTATTTATTGTAGAGATGAGGTCTCGCTTGCCCAGGCGGGTCTCGAACCCACGGGCTCAGGCAATCCACTCACCTCAGCCTCCCAAGGCGCGGGATTACAGGCTGAGCCACCGAGCCCGGCTTTGTATAGTCATTTTTATTTTGGTGATCTTATTATTATGATTCTCAGCGGAATTTCTGTATTTGTGCTTTATGTGAAGTGCCTTTTATATTTTAGGAAAGATTGTATAAAATTGTTATCATTTCTTTTTATATGTTTGATAGAATTCACCAATGAAACTGTTCAAACCAGAGATTTCTTTCTGGAAAGCTCTGTAATTATGAATTGATTTCTTTAATATCTATAGGACTAATGAGATTATTTTATCTTGGATGAGTTTTGGTAACTTGTGGTTTTTGAGGAATTGGTAAATTCATCAATGGAGTTTAAATTATAAGCATAACATTGTTGGGAATATTTTATTATTATGCCATTAATGTCAGTGGGATCTGTAATGATATCCTCCCCTTTCATTTCTGATATTGGAAACCTGTGTTTGCTCTTTTTGCTGTCAGTCTTTTTAGAGATTTATCCATTGAATTTATCATTCAAAGAATCAGCTCAGCTTTTTGTTTTCACTGTTTCTCTCTGTTGTCTTTTGTTTTAAACTTCATTATTTCAGTCTTATTTTCTTCTGCTTCTTTTGATTTATTTTTTCTCTTTTTAAAGTTTTTTTAAATTAAAAGTTTATATTGTTGGATAATGACTTTTCTTATTTTCTGATGTTAACATTTACTGCTATAAATTTCCCTTTAGACTTTGCTTCAGCCATATACGATAAATCTTGATTTATTATTTTTTCAGTTTCATTAAGTTTAAAATATTGTCTAATTTCCATTAAGACTTCCTTTTTGACCCACAAGTATTTAGAGATATGTTATTTAAATTCTTTTTTGTTGTTTCTGGGTTTGACCTCCCAGACTCAGGCCTTTATACTCCCAAATAGCTGGGACTACAGGCAGATGCCACCACATACACCCAGCTAATTTTTTGATTACTTTGTAGACATGAGAGTTCTTGCTATGTTTCCTAGGTTGGACTTGAACTCCTGGACTCAACAAATCCTCCTTCCTCTCCCTCCCAAAGTACTGGGATTACTGGCGTGAGCCAGTGTGTCTGGCCTATGTTGTTTCTTTTCTAATTGTTGGATATTTTCTGTTATCTTTCCACACTAGCCTCTAGTGATTTTATTATAAACTGAAAACATACTTGGTACTATTTCAAATTTTTAAAAATTCATTAAGGTTTATATATCGAGTCAGGAAATGGTTTTTCTTGATCAAAGTTCCATGAGTACTTGAAAAGACTGTAAACTGCTGTGTTGGGTGGAATGTTCCATAAGTGTCAATTCGATACAACTAATTTATGGTATTGTGCAGTTCTTCTGTATTATTTCTGATTTTCTGTCTACTAGTTTTATTACTTACTGAAAAAAGAGGGTTGAAATCTTCAACTCTAATTATGGATTTGTCTTTTTCTCCTTTCAAATCTGTCAGTTTTGGCCACATGTATTTTGAAGCTCTTTTGTTGAGTATATTAAATTTAAGATTGTCATATTTTCTTGACGAATTGACCCTTCCATTGGTACATAATATTTCTTTTTTGTTTTTGGTAGTGTGCTTTGCTCCAAAATCTAGTTTGTCTTTATTAATATTAATATAGCAAATCTAGCTTTCTTTTGATTCATATTTGCATAGTAAATCTTTTCTCCATCCTTTTACTTTTAACCTATGTTTTTCATTATATTTGAAATGATTTTTTTTCTAGAAAACATGTAGTTGAATCATTTTATACATTCTGATAGTTTTTGTCTTTTAATTGGTTTATTTACATTATTTGCTTATAACGTAATTATTGATATGGCTATTTTAGGCCTACCATTTATTTGTTTTCTATATGTTTCATCCATTGTTCCTCTTTATTTTTAGTCTACCTTCTTTTTTGATTATTTGACCCATTTTTAGTATTAAATTTTAATTTATCTATTTTGGTTTTGGCTATATCTCTTAGCATATTTTCAGTGTTTGCTCCAGTGAGCTTATTATTTATTATTTTTCACACTCTGCTATTAATATTTTGCTACTTCATATAGAATGTAAAAATTTTGCCATTATATTGGTTTCATAAACCTCTCCCCCTTATGTTGTAGTCACATATATTACATTCCTGTACATTGAAAACTTCATCACTTGTAATTTTTACTTTAACTTGTCAATGTTAAAAGCTCAAGAGAAGAATAATAGTCTATTTTATATTTAACATTGCTGTTGCTCTTATTTTGTACCAAAGTAAAAAGAATAAGAAACTTCCTGCACATTTTTCATTTATCAGGATTGATTTTTTTCAAGGAAAATAATACCTATATTTTCTAAGTGGAACTGTAAGCCAGGTCAGAGCTTTAATTTGCTGAATTTTGAATAGATCAAAATTGTATAAACATTCCCTTCTCACCTCCCTTCCTTTTCTCTCCCTCCCAGCCTCTGCACACATGTAAGCACATACACACTCACACATTCACTCACATATAACTCAATTTAAAATACAACAAGAGATATTTTCTGTATAGAATTAGATCCTAACACTTCCTGATATGCTAATTATTTTAAATCTTCATTTAATGAATTTTATTATTTAAATATATATTAAACACATACTCCATGAATTAATATTTTTCAGTAGGCCATTGAAAAATACTCTGATGTAGCTCCAGTCAGGCTGCAAGGAGCTAGTTAACTCATGAGTCACTCAAATACTCCAAATCTTCCTCCAAGCATGCCTCCTTCTGACTCAAGAAGGTGAAAAGGATCTGATTTCTGATATGTCATACAAACAGCAGTCATTTCCTATGTGTTTCAGTCTCCCAGACTTCCAATATTGAGCTCACCACAATGAAAGCGTGTCTATTTTTCTACTCTTCCTTCACTGGTCTCAATCAGGCTTCTAAAGCATCCTCACACTACCACTATCACCCTCTTTTTGTTCCTTCTATACATTCTTTTGTTTCTTTTCAAGTTCCCCACTTTTCCTTTATGTTGGTATCCCTTTTCTGGTCATCCAAATCAACCACTAAAGTTCGGTGTAGACAGATTTGATTAAAGGGGTTTTTTGTTATTGTTTTCACTTTGATGACCACCTTATATTTAATACAGGGCTTTACAATTTACTATTTACTTTGGAATTGCAGCATGAGGTTTGTACTCAGACACACTGGAGTTGATAGTCTGTACCAATTTAACTGTATGACCTTTGTGATACTCATTTTAGAGATAAGCATCGTATCTAGCATTGGCCTCAGAGAATTGTGATTATTTCTTTTATTGATTAGTTTCATTCAGATTTCCTGGTATATAAGTACATAACCAATTAAAAACTGCTATTTTTGTTATCAGTTGTCTGTCTATTCCATTTTTCTCTGAAAATTCTCTGAGAAAGGAAAATATGCATTACTTTTAATAATAAAATACCAATTTATGAATTTATCATTTTAAAAGCAATATAATTAAAAAGAACGTTAGAAATATCAAAAACATATAAATTCATAACTGGAAATAATAACTATGAACATTTTAATTTTTTCCGCTTTTTCTAGAAGAAATTTAGCCTTGAACATGGGAATGGGCGTAATATTTTCTCCTTTTCTTTTCAGCACTTCTAAATCCCTGGTTTTAGTATCTCTAGTATGATTAATTTGGGTCCATTCGTTTTGGGGTATTAATTCTTTGGTATAAATGAAACAAAAAGATATATTCCAAATAGTCAAATCCTATAATTTTTGTGAAATGGGTTTGTAACTATTTATGTTGCTTGTGTGTGGCTCAAAATAGTCACTTAGTTTAGATTGAGTTCAGGTGTCCTCATAAGAGTAGACTGTTTTTCTGTTCTGTTCTTTGTACAGCATAGCCAATCAGAAGGCCCCACTTTGTTCAAGAGTGCCAAGTCGGGGACTTTACCTTAGACACAAGTATGCATTTCAAACCTTGAACAAACAGGCTTCTTAATAAAATAAGGGAAGGGGTTTTCTTTTTTTCTCTTCTCTAGAAATTCACAAATATCCCTTGACAGGTGACAGCTCTTCCCTTACAAAAGGGGCTGTTTGCTTTTTGCTTTGGTGTTTCGGTAAACTGCAGTATGCACTGGCAGAGAATTTATTGCCTAGGGGAAGGTGTTTGCAGTTGTTGTGTTTAAGCTGAAAAGAAACCCTTTTCCTTCTGTCCCCTCCCTCTCTTTTGAGGAGGGAGAGTTGGAAATGATAGCCCCAGGGAAATAGTTCCCCTAACACCTGTCTTTGGTGTAACCTCAGCAATGTTACTTAAGACACTGTGCTCAGTGTGTATGCATTCAGAACGACAAAGTTGAAGAGGGCAGATAAACAGAAAGGGATTTCAGCAAAAGCACAGAAGCTGATTCTGACCTTGCATCCTCTTAAAAACTGATCAGGTTGAAATCTTAGCATGCTGGCTTAAAAAGAGGCTGATTTTTTTTTAAGTAATACTCATGCTGTTAGTCTCCTGTCTTTTCCTTCAGCAAGAAAACATTGTTTAAATCCACAAAAAATGCTCAAATGTTATACTTAGGAACTTTGCATATGCTCTACTTCTAGTCCAACCTTTCTTTAATAGATGAGTCTTTAAACTAAGAATTGATTCTTTAAACTAAGATTCAAGTTGATTACTGGTGATTTCTCCAACATTTTTTATAGAGTTTTCAAGAAAACCAGGTTAAACCTAACTTTCTGAATTTCTAACCCTGCTTCTCCTATTATTAGAGGTAGTGCAAAGAGTTCAGACTCTTAAGGTAGCTCGCTGCCTATGTTTGAATTCAGCCAGTATTTGAGTAATCCATTCACTATTTGAGTGAATTGCAGAATGTTTCTGAGTCTCACTTTTCCCCTCTGAAAAATAAGCATATTGACTGACACTGGTAACATCCTGAGAAGAACTGTTTTGAGAATTGAGGTAAGGCATGCGATGCAGTTAGCACAAAGCCTTGCATGCAGCCAGTCTTCAGTGGTAATGGTTTTTGCTGTCACTTTAGAGAATGTGTTAAATTTAAAAGCACTAGGCGGGGCATGGTGGCTCATGCCCAAAATCCCAGGACTTTGGGAGGCCTAGGTGGGAGAATTACTTGAACCCAGAAGTTGAAGACCAGCTTGGGTAACATAGTTGAGACTTCATCTCTACAGAAAAATCAAAAAATTAGCCAGGCATGGTGGCAAGTACCTGTGGACCCAGCTACTTGGGAAGCTGAGGCAGAAGGATCACCTGAGCACAGGAATTTGAGGCAGCAGTGAACTGTGATCATGCCACTGCACTATAGCCTGGGTGACAGAGGAAGATTCCAACTTGAAATAAATAAATAAAAATTGGAAATAATGAATTATTAATCCCTAATTACTGATGCAGGAAAAAGATAAAATCTGCTTAGATTCCTATTTTTGTTTTTCCAAAAAAATAGGGTACTATTCGAAGATATGCTAATTAACATGCTGTGAAATCTGACTTGGTCATCATCTCCTATTTGAAACTTGACAAAGTTGAGTTATCTTCAAAACTAAAATCAAAGTTTTGAACTAGACAAGACTTTTTATGAAAGCCAATATACTCTTTTTTCTGTTCAGGTCTCAGAGAACTCACAAGAAAACTTACTTATTTTACTTTCTCTCTCTTTGTTTTTGGTATTTGGGTGTCATAAAGTAATCTGAACATAATGAAACATTCCCTTTTTCAGTCTAATGATCAAGAGCACAAGCTTTTGAACTGGATATACTGACATTCCTGGGTTTAAGTTTTAGCATGAAATGAAGTCAGAGCTACATGGACTCCTATACAGTTTAATTCAGTGGTTCTCAGAAGCTCAAGACCAGCTTTGGTCAACATAGTGAGACCCTATCTCTACAAGAAATAATTAGCTGGGCATGGTGGTACGTGCCTATAACTTGAGAAGCTGAAGTGGGAGGATCACTTGAACCCAAGAGTTTGAGCCTGCTGTGAGCTGTGATAGTGCCACTGCACTCCAGCCTGGGTGACAGATTGAAATCCTGTTTCTTTAAAAAAAAATTCATAAAGTATACAATAATCGTTAAAATCCATGACAATAAACTATGTGATATGAAAGTGCTCAGGCAAGCAAGACCTCATCTCTACAATAAATCAAAAAATTAGCCAGGCGTGGTAGCGCGCGCCTGTAGTTCCAGCTACTTGGAAGGCTGAGGCGGAAGGACCGCTGGAGCCCAGCAGGTCGAGGCTGCGGTGGCCGAGAGCGGCCACTGCACTCCAGTCTGGGCGACAGAGTGAGACTCCAACTCAAAAAAAAAAAACAAAAAACAAAGAAAGTGCTCAGGGACCATCCTAGCCAACATAAAAAGATTGATTGGCTGGGTGTGATGGCATACACCTACCTATAACTCGTAATTACATGGGAGGCTGAGGCAGGAAGATTGTTTAACCCAGGAACTTGAGGCTGCAGTGAGCTATGATTGCGCCACTGTACACTAGCCTATGCAAAAGAGTGAGATCTTGTCTCAAAAGAAGAAAAAAAAAAGGAAAGGACTGAGTCTATCACTGTTTATAACTTAGCGTTGGTGCAGGGACTGATGTGAAGTCAATGAACTAGGTGAAAAATGATCTAAATTATATACCTTGAAAATATTTGTTCCTTAAGTATTGAGGAATGAATAGAAAAGACAGTAAATCAATAAATAGGCACTCATCATTGAACAACAGACCAGAGTTTGGTTTTTAACAAGGACTGCTGGGCTATATTACTTTAGGGACCGTATTCACATCATACAGTATATGAAGAATGCCTCTCGGCCTTAGGCAACTCAGTGGTCCTACATCCAGCTAACATTTGATACTTGCTATACTTGAGACAATCTAAAAAATGAATGAATAAACAAAGAGCAAATTCTACCTCTAACACCTCCCAGTTTATTATGAGATAGAAAACTTACAAACAACTCTTGTCGAGATAAAAAGCCCTAAGTGCCAGAGGAAAAATAAACTTCAACAGTAATTCTGATGATCATTTCTATTTGAAAGCTCAAAAAATAATGTGGTCATTTAAAAGAGGAGGGAGATAGGTTATTTTAGTTAAGTTAGTTAGGGAATGGGCTTCCATGTTAAATGTGTGAAGCACTCAGTGTAAGATAACAGGAAATTGTGATACTTAGAATGAAAAATACTTGACTCACCTAAAATAATTAACATTTTAAAGTTTCCTGGACACACAGAACAGGTATGTGGGCTGTCATTTTGAGACCCCTCGCTTAAGTGTAAACATCAATTTGTTAAATTATGTAATGGGAGGAGGGTCAGCTTGGTTTGGCCTGAATCCTACAGCAAGAGAAGGTATATGGTAATCGATAAATAGGTGAGTTAGGAGTCAATTCAAATAAAATAGTCCTAACTTCTAACCTCGTATCCTTGTTGAGATGAGTGTGATTAACTAGAGGATGAGTGACTAGAGATGTGGAAGTGCCCATACGTGCATGTATGACCTCAAATTCTGTATCCTCATGTGCTTGTTGTCAAGAGGAGTGGGTGTTTTTAGATTATTATTAAGCCCCTTGGGCAGTCTGTTCTTTTCAGATAAGGCCCTATTCGTTGTCCACTTTTTCTTTCCCAACATTTAATCAGAATATACTGAATGCTGGTTCTTGGAATTGGAACAAAGACGAAAATGAGAGAGTCTCCTTAGTTTTCTATATAATGAGGGATAAAGGTGCATATTTCACTATCTAGGAAACAGGGACCATGTTGATAAAATGCTGGAATAGAAGTATAAAAAACAATGGCTGAAAAAAAAGTAGCTGGGTGTTTTATAGGAATCTTTATCAGATAAAAGATAAAAGTTAAATATATATATATAACATCCCACTCTTAGTATGCACAACATAATCTTTTCACTGGGAGCTGTTTTGAAGATGTTTCCTTAATTCTTCACTTTGTAGACATAGGTTGACTGAGTGGGGTGCTCATCAGAAGTATATTGTCTGTGGTGATGTGAGCTTAATTCTGGTCTCTGTCTATTAAAGTTATTCTTTGTGTTTAGGAGAGACATACAATCCACTAATAGATTAAAAAAACAGTTCTGACTTCATTGTGTTTACTTACCATCCTCCCAAGAAGCTGGGAGCTCTTAATGGATGTTATTCAAGTCCTTTTTTACCACACCCTCTTAGAAAAAGATGTAGAAGGAGAGCAGGTATTTTAACATCTCATTTTTGTATCTTTGTGGCACAGACTAATGAACCAGAAAACTAAATTGAAAATAAAAACCAATATGATTTATTTGGAATTGAGTGTACTTTGTTCCGATGGATGCTGCTACTTGTTTTTCTTCAAATTAGAACTAGATGGCCTTATAAAATGTAGCTTTTAAAAATAACCCTTTCTTTTAGATGTC
This sequence comes from Tarsius wallacei, assembly GCA_963574415.1. Classification (NCBI taxonomy): domain Eukaryota; kingdom Metazoa; phylum Chordata; class Mammalia; order Primates; family Tarsiidae; genus Tarsius; species Tarsius wallacei. Next base: position 68,456 of record CAUYQG010057456.1, read on the forward strand.
TGGGTGGGGTATCAGATGATTGGAGCATTATGGATTTAGTGATGATGGCTGCCCTAGATGAAAGGAATCAGCACAAGCCATCTTTGCTATTGAATTAAATAGATTCAGCCAGCTTCCCGTTGGTTCCAAGATATTTTATTTGCTTTTTAGCAATACATCTGGTTAGAAAAAGGGACAACTTAGCTGCTTGAAACTGACCTCATAAAAAACCAAGGAGGATATGAAGGAGGAAAAAAAAAGTCTGTTTTGTGACTAATTGCTACTGAGAAACAATGTATCCCAGTATGTTTTTCTTTTTTTTCCCCTTGAGATTCAAAAATTAACACATTACATGTAAAATTAAGCTGTTTGGCGGTTCTTTGGCATAGGAAGGAAACTTAGGGGTTTCAATTTAGGTCTTTATAAATATACTATCCTCTGCATGTGTAAGGCATTCAACTCGAGCTGTAGTGAAGCTTGGTGGAGAAACACTGGCCTGGGAGTCAGAAGCCTTGGCTTCTCGTCTTCACATTGCTGTCACTAATTGGTTTTCTGTTGGTAGACCGATAACTCCCCTCTGCTGGTCCTTAGTTTCTTTATGGGTAAAAGCACGGAATTGGGCTAGGTGAACTCTCTTATTCTCTTACAATCTGTAATGTTTAAATCACCATTCCCTTGCTTCTGATTTCTGTCTTGCTAGGACTCCTCTTGTGTTTCAATGTGGCACTCAGCATAGCTAAACACATTTTTAAGAACCATCAGTGGCCGAGGGCAATAGTGTGCACCAGTAATCCCAGTTACTCAGGAGGCTGAGGCCGGAAGTTCACTTAAGCACAGTAGTTCAAGGCTGCAGTGAGTCATGATCATGTCTTTGAATAGCCACTATCCTCAAACCTGGGTGACATAGTAGCACCCTGTTTAAAAAAAAAAAATCAGTAGTGAAAGCTATAAACCAATGTAACCTGTATGAAACATCATAAAACAAAATCTCTTCTAAGTAATCCCAGGGTCATGGAATCTAAAGCATTTGTAATGATGTCTCTCTTTTCTTTCTGCTGTTGTGGAGAGGAGGTATATTGCAAAGACACAAACACTAAAGCAACATTTTTATATGTGAGAAAACGAATACTTCTTAATCAGTGTTTCTTGTGGAGGCAGCAGGGTGGGTGATAAAGTAGTACATTAGTAAAGTTTAGTCATAAATATGAATACCGTCTAGAGTTGGTTAAAGGAGAAGTAACTCATTCTTTCTGTCACTCTCCCGTTCCCTCCTCTAACATGCTGCCTCCATCTTTTCTTGCAAGCCCTGCAGGCAGTGTTCCTTCCAAACAACTACTTGTCTAACCAGTTCATTGGAATGTCTTTCTACAGACTGTCTCCTCATTCAGACTTTTTCTGAAAATTAACCTCTCTAAAGGCTTAAATCATGTTTTTTAAAATACAGTGGTGAATATTGCACACTAAATCTTTTCTCTGCTTAAAAAAATGGACAAACTAACCTACCTACCCCTTTGAAACAACAACAAAAACAGAAGCAATCAGGACATTTACCTTCTTTTGAAGAGAAGACTTTTCTTCATTTCATTTGTTCTTTGAGGTGACAGGGATTAAACTCTCTTGATGAAATCTTTCCTCCTTATTGCACGTCTTCTGACTGCATGCAAATATTAAGTATACATTGTTTTTGCTGGCATTTTTAAGTAAACAAAGTATAAAATGCGGAGCAAAATGTATAAATCACAGATTGCCATCATCTTGCTTATAAACAATCTAGCATTTATACAAACATATAAAGTGTTCTTTATGTTGATAAGGTTAATAGTGGTAGAGTATATACTTCAAAATTTATCTTCAGTGTCTGACAGCATCTTAGGCAATAGCAGGTGTCAGTGGGTTTTTTTTTTCTTTCTATCTTTTTTTTGAAGATAATTTTTCATCCAGTTCTACAAAAATAAACAAAAGCTCAATTAGTAATGATTCATAATATTTTCTTATTCTGATTGTGTATAGTTACTAAATAAGGACAGTTAGTGATTTGAGTTCAGTGAAGAAAAAGGTAAACACACATCAATCTATCAGTTTGTGCAGTGGAAATGAAATGCTATTCATAGTGTTATAGAAATTGAATTTCTTGCTTTCTCTGGATAAAATCTGAATGACAAAGGTGAGAATAGGCTGTTTTTTGTTTTCGAAGGAATTTCTAGAATTTGAATCAATCTGAAATTAGTTTTTATTTCTAACTCCTCTTCTGAAACACTATGATGAAACTGACCTTACTTATCTGTCAGGAAGTGTATTCAGCTAAAAAGTAGCTCGTGGTTGGAGAACCATGAATCTCAAGTTTTACCTTGTAGAGTCTAGAATACTAAATGGTCTGATAGGCCATAGAAATAAACCATCGTCTTATGACTGATGTGCAAGAGGAAAGACTACGCAGCTTCAAACATCTCTATAAACAAACTATTCTATAGAGAAGAGGGAGCTACCTTAGAAGTTTTGGAAACTGGATTCTGGTCATGAATTATATACCATTTAGTTATGTACCACTAACCCATCTCTTGTTTAAATTTCAACACTTACAAAATAATCTAGATAAATTAGATTCAAATCCAGATATCTGGATCTCTATGTCTAGCTATCGATGGCTTCTTGGAATAACCTTTAAATGTGAAATCACAGATAGTATGTTAACATGTAAAAAAGATTTGGTTGTATTTTATTACTAGAGACTTATTTTAAGGTGTAAGTACTTCCCCATCTGTATTCAAATGACCTAGGTATATGAATAACTAACTCCTTCTAAGCTGTAGAATTTTATTTTCTGTAAAATGGGATTAATATAATTATTGTGAAAACTAATTGAGATAGTAAGTGTAAAGAGCTTATCAGAACAGCATTGTTCAATAAATGTTGGCTTTTCACTAATATTTACTTTGTATTAGGTCAATAATTGAACACAATAGGCTATTTTAAATAGACATAATTTGAGGGGTGGTTTTGTATAGATGTTACAATGTTTTACCAGCCTCAAGATCTGATTCCTCTTTTATTTTGGAAGTGATGTTACTTTTATCACTGTGTAATTAAAAAAAAAAATCTTCAATCACAAATGTAAGTAGTTACTCATTACTTTTTAAAAACTTTCTTGGCGATCTTTGAGTAATTAGTCAAACTACTCTAAAATCCTGAAAGACACATAGTAAAAAACTATTTTAAAATCAAAACATTATCGAGCAATTGGTTTCTTTCTTTACGTAAACAATTCTGAACAAAAATTCCAAGACACATCTTATGCACTAAAGTGACTTACAATACAGTATCATTGTGCATTAAGGAGTGACTCGTCTTTGTATAGTTGACTTAACATGAGGTTGTGATGAGAGCATGTTCTGAAAACTTATTTTGACAGTGGTATATGGATGCCATAGTGAAACTTCACGTACAGATTTAAATGCAGGTAATACATAAAGCATAGGGCTGAAAAGTAACAAAAAAGCCTACAATTATAACTTCTAGTCAGTGACAGTAAATTTGGCTGAATGCATTTTTTTTTTTTTTTTTGAGTTGGGGGCTCACGAGGTCGCCCAGACTGGAGTGCAATGGCCGCTCCCGGCCACCACAGCCTCGACCTGCTGGGCTCCGGCGGTCCTTCTGCCTCAGCCTTCCAAGTAGCCAGAATTACAGGCGCGCGCTACCATGCCCGGCTGATTTTTTGATTTATTGTAGAGATGAGGTCTCGCCAAGTTGCCCAGGCAGGTCGCAAACCCGCGGGCTCAGGCAATCCACTCACCTCAGCCTCCCAAAGGCGCAGGATTACAGGCTGAGCCACCGAGCCCGGCTGCATTTTTTTTTTTTTTTAAGACAAAAATTTTTTCACACAGATGGCCAGAGAAGCTTCAACCT
>CAUYQG010057459.1:0-12178 GCA_963574415.1 Tarsius wallacei
TATTGTAAGACAGGTCTCACCAAGTTGACCGGGCTGGTCTTGAACCCGCAGGCTCAGGCAATCCACTCATTTCGGCCTCCCAAAGTACTGGGATTACAGGCTGAACCATTGAGTCCAACCTCATTTGTTTTGAAAGCCAATTTTTTTCTCCAGGACTCTTTCCTCAAACTTAATAGAGGAAAGTCAACAGGGAAAAACTATAGCTCTCACTGATGCAGATGGACATGAGGTTACAACCATGTTTATTGTTTCCTTTCTTCACAATCGATCCTAGAATCTCTTTTCCTATGAATGAGCACCTTTGCTGGTCTTGCTGGCTTACCTAATGGGATGACCCAAACCCATAGCTCAGATTATCTATACAGCTGACCATCAAGCACATCTTAGACTGTGGCTACCATACGTGTCAGTTTCTCAACAAAATTGGACAAAGAAGTTCCAAGACATAACCAAGTACCAAATATGTTCTTCCCTGTCCCCAATGTGTCATAACAGGTTTTCTCTTGATAGTCAGATCAATTATTTCTATTAATACAGTGCTTCCTCCTTGCCCACGGGTCCCTTGGCATTTGGAGTCCAAAGTACACAGGCTAAAATCTCAGCTTATATTTCACTGATGGATATTCCACGCAGTAAAACCCAAGATCCTAAACACACAGAGGTCAGAATTTCAGAAAAAGGAAGAAGAAACTTCCTACAGGTCATTCTTATTTTGAACTGTATATTCTAACTAATGGGTACAACGTTATATAATGGTCATTGATTTGGGTATATGCTGTGTTTTGAAAGATGACTTCTTATCCTTGTATAGTATAATTTTCTAGCTTGTGCCTCACCTGTGCTTTCTATAAACTATTTTATTGCTCTTCAATGGAAGCTACTTTTGGGTGGTGTGGCTTGTGATAGGACCAGTGGATCTCATGATCATGGGCCCGCTGTTGCACCCCTTTGCTATCCAATAAGTCTCCTATGCAGCAAAGGAAACAACAGAGTGAAGAGACAACTATGGAATGGGGGAAAATATTTGCGAACCTATATCTGATAAGGGGTTAATATCCCAAGTATATAAGGAACTCAACTCAATAGGAAGAAAACAATTTGATTTTTTGAAATGGGCAAAAATTTGAAATACACATCCTCAAAGGAAACAAAAAAATGGCTAACAAGTATGTGTAAAAATGTTCAACATCACTAATCATCAGGGAAATGCAAATTAAAACCACAATAACCTCAGTTTTCACCTGTTAGGATGGTTATCAAAAAGATAAGAGATATGGCCAGGCATGGTGGCTCATGCCTATAATTGCAGTACTTTGGGAGGCCAAGGCGGGAGTATTGCTTGAGGCCAAGAGTTTGAAGTTGCAGTGAGCTATGATCACAGCACTGCATTTTAACCTACACAACAAGCAATACCCTATCTCTAGAAAACTAAAAATAAAACGAATTTGGTGTGATGGTGTGTGCCTGTAGTCCCAGCTATTCAGAAGGCTTAGGTGGGGGGATTGGATTGCTTAAGGCCGGGAGTTCAAGGCTACAGTGAGCTATGATTGTGACACTGCAGTCCAAACTAGGTAACAAAACAAAACAAAAGCAAACAAACAAACAAAAGACAAGAGAGATAAAACAAGTGTCTGTGAGGTTGTGGAGAGAAGAGAATCTTTGTATATTATTTGTGGAAATGTAAATTAGCACTGCCGTTATGGAAAACAGCATAACGGTTCTTCTTAGTTCAGAGTTTCTGAACTAAGCTCTGACCCATACTGGCATATTGATATTTGGGGCCAGATAATTTTTTATTGAGGAGGGCTGTCCTGTCCATTATAGAATGTTTAGCAGCAACCCTGGACTCTAGCCACTAGATGTCAGTAACATCCTCCCATTTGCCACAAACAAAAATGTCTACAGACATTGCTGAATGTCTAGAGGATGGGCTTATGGAGAATATGGAATTGCCCCTGGTTAAGAACTACTGCCTTAGTCTGAAGCAATGTTATATGGGATCTCATATTGATGGACTACAAATTCTCTGTAATCCCATGGATAATGGTGCTATCTGAGACTCTTCAATAGAAAAGGCAAGCCCATTCCCGTATTAAGTATAAACTCAAAAAGTGTTCATTCATGGAATCACTGCCTTTTCTAGGATAGAAGGAGTCCAATGTATTTACTTTGCCAGCAGCTGGCAGGCTGATCCCCTAAAAGGATGGCGCTACAATGAGGGCTTAATGTTGGTCTCTGCTGCTAGCTCTTGGACATCTGGCAGAAGATATAAAAACAGTCTCAGTCAATGGGCGTTTGTGTGACTGGACCCATGCAAAACCTGCATCACTGACATAATGGTTACTCTGTTCTTGTCCCTATTGTTCAAATATTGATGTCTCTCATGCTAGAGTATGACTGATATTGATTGACACTTTGTCTACACTGATTATTTGGTTATTTAATGTCTGTTCCAGGGTAGATGCTCTCCCTTGGACATAGCTTGCAATACAAGGTCACCACACTTTGTGCCCACTGCCATGAGTTCATCCATGTACTATAACCCCTTACCTTCTTCTCCCTGATCTTCCCATCAATCTTCTTCCAAGCTATTTGCTGCCCATGAATTTACATATATTCTTATCTCAGGCCACTTTTTTTTTTCATCAACAGAACAAGCACTTGTGCCACTTGAGTCTCTGACTATTGAGAAGATTTCCTCACTACTGTCTTTCAAGGCCACCACAGAAGGGGGCTATAGTGAAATTCAGGTCCATTTTTAGGTTGCACATACATACTGAGTCGATAAGTTTGTAAACCACACTTTGCTCTTGCCTTCCTTTTCCAGCTGTTATAAGGGACCCCCTTAGGCAACCATAGGTAGATGCTGATGAGAGATACTGCTTAGCATGACTGTGATGAATGACACAGAGGTCTGTGTCACCAGGCTCTGCTGCTTACTTGGGCCCTCTGGTGCTGCTGGAGATTAATCCTGGGCATACATGCCACTCTCATTTTGGGACTTGGTGGGTCTGACAAAACATATAATTTGGTCTCTTTGATTCTTATTTCCACATCTCCAAAATAAGAGGTTGAATGAAATAAATCATAACATCTCTTCCAATTCTGCAATTTTATGACAAGAAGCATAATTTTGTATTTTGCATGCTAGACTTTGGCAGCTTTTATATTCTTGCTTTATGACAAGTCTTATCTTTACTCATACTCTTATCTGTAAACACCTCAAGTGGACTTTTTAATCACCATTCTGACCAGTTAAATCATCATTACTGTAAGCCAATAAAAACTCCTTGAACTCACAATAGCAACATTGTCTTAAGCATTCACCATGTAGTTTCTTGTACAAGTTGTCCAATAATGTATACATTACAGCTGAATGTTATATTTAGAATTACAGAACACAGGATTTCCATTGGAGAGATCTTAAAGATGAACTACCTAAGCCTTCTGGCCAAATGTAGCCTCATCTGACAGAGAGAAAACTCAGGCATGTTGACCCCACTTGAGACCCCTGTGGTCTTGAGTACTTTGGGACACTTCAGTCAGGTCTGCAAGAAAGAAGACTCATGAGTGGATTTGCAAAGTAAGAAGTGAGAGCCACTTGACCAAGTCAGATGTGCCTTGAGATGGAGGATGTGGGGCACAAGAATTTCTTCTTAATTTATTTGCGATAGAAACACTATTTTTAGCTGGGTGTGATGGCTTGTCCAGTAATTCCAGCACTTTGGGATGCTGAAGTAGAAGGATTGCTTGAGGCCAAGAGTTCGAGACTAACCTGGGCAATATAGAGAGACTCCATCACTACAAAAATAAATAAGCAAAAATAATCAAAGTAATAGAATAAATAAAATAATAAAAAAATTAAAAACTAGTTTTAATTTAACTAAATGTGCTATGACAAAATTATTGTTATAATTAAGCAGATTGTATTAGTCTGGGTTCTCTAGAAAAGCACAGCAAATAGGTGGGTGTGTATATTGATTGGCAGATTGATTCAGATTGCCTCTTGTGATTACGGAGGCTGACAAGTACTAATCTTCAGGATAGACTGGCAGTCTGAAGACTCAGTGAGGAGTTAATGTTGCAGTTCAAGTCCAAAGACTGTCTGCTGCAGAATTCTCACTTGCCCAGAGTAGGTCAGTCTTTTGTTCTATTTAAGCCTTCAACTGATTGGATGAAGCTCACTCTATTAGAGAAAGCAAGCTAATTCACTCAAAGACCACAGATTAAAATGTTTATCTCATTCCAAAACACCTTCATGGAAACATCTAGAATAATATTCTACCACACATCTCGTCCCTGTGGCCCATCAAGTCGTCACATATAATTAACCATCACCAAGTTTGTTAAACAAATTAGCATCAGAAAAAGTTTTCAAAAACAAATATATTCAAGCCACAACATTATACCTGGATACTGTATAGGTATCATTTATAAAATTTTTGGAAGGTTGGCCAACATTTTGAAACTCTCAACTGGCAGTAAATTGACGAAGAACTGCTTAAGCCCAGCGTTAGTTACTGAATTTTGCTGATTTTGTTTCATCTTTTTTCCCCCCACAGGTGAATATTTTGTTTATGCAAGCACTTATGTGGTATTGGTTTCAAAGTCCTTTAAAATCAAGGACTTTAATGTCAAGTAATTGCTCTTTATGGATAGGTTTCCAGTTACAAATGGGGAGCAGGTAATCTCAGATTCCAGCCAAATTCAGTTAAAAGGACAAGGCTTTGACTTTCTGAAATGGAAGTCCCCCACTCCCATGACAAGTCCCTTTTCGCCATCCCAGTTCTTGCCTGAGCTCATTAATATGCCTTTCTTCGTATGAAATGTGACCTATGAATACCCCCTTTTTTTTGGATTTAACCTTTTGCCATAAAGTTTGCTGGCCATTGATTTAGTATACCACCTCCCTTGTTTTAAGGTGAGAAAACCAAGGTCCTGGAAATCTATGACATGATGAGGATTTTAATGTGAATCATTGTAATATCGATTTTTTTCTCTTTTAATGCTTGTTCAACTAAACAAGGTGAAAAATGAATCACATTTTCCTTATTCAATATATTTATTTAATTTAAATATAGGGAGGACTTTTCATCCCATTGCTAATAAAAGAAGTGCATTATGTATAGAAATTGCTCAATGTCCAGGCAACAGTCACGCACACATTGCTAGTGTTTACCTCTTTTGGTAACAGTAATTTTTCTCAGACATCTGGAAAATGATCAAGGTTGAAGTCTCATTGAACCGTCTGTGATATCTAATTAAATAAAAAGAAAGCTACAAGTGACAGGGTAAACTTACACATGCTCTTAAAGCTACTTAAAATTTTTGATATCTTAGACTGAGAGGTATCTCAGTTTAACCCACACATAATTTCCCTCATAACTGTGCTGCTAACAAATACTAATTATTGGAAAATTCCTGAAAAATAATTTAACAAGGTTATCTTCCCACAAAATGTGCAATATTTTCTACAATTTTCATAGTGCTGTTTCTGCTACAGTGAGCATCATTTAACTAACATATGTGCTTCTTAATTGACATTTAAAAATTATAGAAGTAGTGTGTGTTAGAACTATGTTCAAATAACAGAGAAACACATGAAGTAAAAGGGAAAACAGCAACCTCCTCACTTATAAAATCAAGAGTCCACATTGATCTCCCTCTTCTTTCATACTTTCTTTTACACACTATAAGAACTTATAACTCCTGTAATCCCAGCACTATGGGAGGCCGAGGTGAGAAGATTGCCTGAGCCCATGGGTTTGAGACCAGCCTGGCCAACTTGGTGAGACCTCATCTCTACAATAAATAAATTAAAAAAAAATTAGTCGGGCATGGTGGTGCATGCCTGTAGTTCCAGCTACTTGGAAGACTGAGGCTAAAGGATCACCTCAGCCCAGCAGTCGAGTCGAGGATGCGGTGACTGTGAGCAGAGTGCCACTGCACTCCAACCTGGATGACAGGGTGAGAGCTCCAACTCAAAAAAAAACAAAACAAGAACTTATAACTATGTATTTTTGACACAATACTGAAATCATACTTCACATACCTATTTTATTTTATTATTGTATTTTATTTCATTATTTTATTTTATTATCTTATTTTAGGAGTTGAAGTCTCACTCCATCCCCCAGGCTGGAGTGCAGAGGCATGCTGCGCTCAGCCACCGCAGCCTCGACTTGCTGGGCTCAGGCGATGCTTCCACCTCAGCCTTCCAAGTAGCTGGAACTACAGGCATATGCCATCACGCCTGGCTAATTTTTTTATTTATTGTAGAGACGAGGTCTACACCACTTTTCCCGGGTTGGTCTCAGGTGATGCCCTCGCCTAGGCCTCCTAAAGTGCTGGGATTACAGGCTTGAGCCACCGCACTTTATAGCCTGTTTTTCTTATTCAGAAGATCATGAATATTTATCCCTACTCACATAATTCAGACATTATTTATTTTTATGACTGCATAATGTCATATTGTGAATATTGAACATTTGTCTACTCACTCCACTATTGATTATTTCTAGGTATTCATTATAATAAATGATACTACGGTGACCATATTTATCTACCCTTGTGCATTTACTCAATTGTTTCTCTAGACCGAATTTTGATAAAAGCCACAACTGAGTCAAAGGATATAAAAATTTGATATTTATTACTGAATTTTTCTTTAAATAGTCTTTTGTAATTTGTACTCCCACTAACTCTGTATGAAAGTGACCCTTTCCAACTTTGGAAATTATCCAATTCTTAGTATAGTTAGAATATATAAAAATTGTTTCCAATTGGAAATTCTTTGAATGTGGTATGATTCACAGCGCAACAATAATTATTTTGAAAAAAGCAAATTTAAGCATTAATTGTAATCATTCTTTTGTGCCCTTGTATCATTGAGCTATTTTATTTCTATAAGGGATCGGTGCATATTCATCCCATTTTATTGGTCAATATCTGTAGGACTCATACCTCCTAGTAACCAAAATCTATATTGTCTCTTCTTACCATTGTCTTTCTGCAATATGGCCCAAGCATTAAATGTAACCCCTGATTCTATACAATAATCAACTAGTCGATCCAAAATCTCTCAATGCCAAAATAATATAAGGATTATCATTGGTAAGCCCCAGATTCCAGATTCCACTCGTTTTTTTTATTTTTATTGTGTGTATGTATATAAAACTTACCATATTACGAGTGGCTACTGCAAGAAACTATACATTATTCAATATGATTCCTATTGCGTGACTTATTATTATTCTATGCCTAGAGTCCTTTTGCAAACTAAATTTATACATGTAAGTCATCTGTACTGTCAACCTGAACAAAACCTTGTGTTGAGAGAAGCTATTGATCAACAATAATTCCATACAAGGATCAAAAGAAGGATGTTAGGCACACAGAGTTTCTATTTGGAAAGCTTATTCAGTTACCAGAAACAAGGCATGTTTCATTATTATCACCAAGGAGCTTCATTGATCTAAAGCTTCAATTTTGGGGAAAAGCCCTGTTTTTTTGTTGTTGTTTTTTGTTTTGTTTTGTTTTTAGAAGATTGAGTCACTGCCAGACAACATCATGGCTGGGTGACACACAGTACACAGAACTTATACACTGTTCGGTGATTTATATAATAATGATATGAGTTGATGAAGTCTTAAAGCAATACCATGTCACACTTCTTAACTTAATGTGTCTATTATGAATTGCTATGCAAAGAAATGGTACCTTTAATTATGTGTGAAAATTCTACTAAAACAATGCTCCTGTTGTCTCATTTTAAAAAAATATAGCAACACTGTAAATATTTTCAAAAATATGGTATTTGTTATCAAGCAACCCAATAATAATAGATGTGCTTAATGCAAAAAATATACTATAGTCATTATATAATCATAATGATTTATGATGTATAATTATTGAATATAGATACAGAATCGATCACCGTACCACCTCAGGCCATTAATAACTTTAAAATATGGCATGCAAAAACTTTCTCTAATATAAGACAGGAAAAGTAACTAACAGCAAGAACTTATATGTTAGATGGAAATTAACTTAACCTCAAATACCTCCAGGTAGCTTAATTTTCACTCCATAATTTGAAAATAGATAATTTTATTTGCAATTTAATGTTGTAGACCTTAATTTTGATACTTTTTTCTTGATACTTTTTAAATTAAACTTTTTGTTTGGGGCTGATAGATTAGTATGTATTTGTATGTAGTAATATCGAGAGATTCCATATATCCTTCACCAAGTTTCCCCCACTGTGGTACACTATCATATCCAAGATATTGACATTGGTGCATTGATACATTGAAGATGTAGCCTATTTTCATCGCAAGGATCTCTCACGTTGCCCTGTTAAAGCCACTCTCCCCTCCTCCTCTCTCATTTCCCTCAACCCAGTCCATAACTACAGTCAACCACTAATCTGTTCCACATTTCTACAATTTTGTCATTTCAAAAATGCAATATAGAGGGAACTCATGCAAAATGTAGGTAATCTTTTACATTGGATTATTTATTTCTCTGGTTTTGAGTTATGTAAGCTCCTTATATATTCCAGTTATGAATCACTTGTCAGATGTATATTTTGCAAATACTTTCCCCATTCTGTGGATTGTCTCTTTGCTGATTGTTTCTTTTGCTGTACAAAAACTTTTTAGCTTGATGTAATCCCTTTCTTCTTATTATTTTTTGGCTTTGGTTTTCTGTGCTTTTAAGGTCTTACTAAAAATAACTATGTCCAGACTAATGACCTGGAGTGTTTCCCCAGTGTTTTCTTTGAGCAGCTTTCACAGTTTCCGGTTTCAGATTTAAATCTTTAATTCAGTTTGATCTGTTTTTATATGGTGAGAGACAGGGATCTAGTTTTCTTCTTCTGCATAAGGATATCCATTTTTCTCAGCGCCATTTATTGAAGAGACTGTTTTTTCCCAGTGTATGCTCTTGACGACTTTGTCAAGAATTAGTTGACTGTAAATGCATGGATTTATTTCTGAGTTCTCTGTTCTGTTCCATTGGCCTATATATGTCTGTTTTTATGCCAGTACCATGCTGTTTTGCTTACTATAGCTTTGTAGTATAATTTGAAGTCAGGTAATGTGATGCCTCCAGTTTTGTTCCTTTTGCTCAGGATTGCCTTGGCTATTCTGGATCTTTTATGGTTCCATATAAATTTTAGGATTTAAAAAAAGTCACTGGTATTTTCATAGGCATTGCATTGACTCTGTAGGTACTTGGGTAGTAAGGACATTTCAACAATATTGATTCCTCTAATCCATGAACATGGAATATCTTTCCATTTATGTGTGTCCAGATGCTGGTGAGGATGTAGAGAAAAAGGAACTGTTGTATACTGTTGGTGGGAAAGTAAGTTAGTATAACCACTATGGGGAATAGTATGAGGGTTCCTCAATAACCTAAAAATAGAACTGTCTATGAACCAGCAATCCCACTGCTGGGTATAACACCAAAAGAAAGGATATCTGTATATAGAAGAGGTGCCTGAACACTCATGTTTGTTGCAGCACTATTCACAATAGCCAAGACATGGATTCAACCTAAGTGTCCCTTAAGGATAAATGGGTAAAGAAAATGTGGTTCATATAAACAGTGTAATATTATTCAACCATAATAAAGAATGAGATCTTGTCCTTTACAGTAACATGGAAAGAACTGGAGATCATTATGTTAAGTGAAATAAACCAGGTACAGAAAGATAAATATTGCATGTTCTCACTTACATGTGGGACAAAAAGAAATGAACTCATGGAGAGAGAGAGAGAGAGAGAGAGAGTAGTATGATGGTGATTAGGCTTGGAGGGGTAGTGAGGAGGGGGAGACGAAGAGGGGATGGTTAATAGGTATAAAAATGAGGTTAGAAGGAATAGGATCTAGTATTCAGTGGCACTACAGGGCAACTTTAATTAACAATAATTTATTGTATATTTCCAAAGAACCAAAAGAGTTGAATCGAAATGTTCCCAACACAAAGAAGTAATAAATGCTTGAGGTGGTTTATGTCCCAGTCACCTTATTTTGATCATTACACATTTTATGCTTATATCAAAATATTCCATGTACACCATAGTTATGTACAACTTTTATGTATCCATAATAATTAAAATTAAATGAAAGATAAACCTAAGAAATATATATCATATATTATATATAGTATATATTATATATAACTCAAAACCTAACAAAAGTTAAACAATTTAATTAGAAAATAGGCAAAAGATATAAAAAGACATCTAACTGAAGAGGATATGCAGATAGCAAACAGGCACACGAAAAGATGTTCAACATCATTAACTAGGAAAACACATATTAAAAATCACGATGAGATCATCTTCCACATGTATCAAAATGGCTAAAATAAAAAAATAATGAAAACCCAAAATGCTAGTGAAGATGTGAAGAAACTTCTAGTGAGAGTAAAGTGATGCAGCTATTCTGGAAAATGGATTGGAGCTTCTTAAAAAAAAAAAAAAAAAAAAAAAAAAGAGGCAACTGCCATAGGATAGAAATCAGCAATTGCACTCCTGGGCATTTATCACAGAGAAATGAAAAATTATGTTCACTCAAAAACCTGCACACAACTGTTCATAGATACTTTATATGTAATATAAACTAGAAAGAGAGAAAACAAACTAGATGTCCTTCAGTGGATGAAAGGTTCAACTGTGCTATATTCATAGCATAGAAAACAACTCAGCAATAAAATAAACGAGCTCATGATATATACAAAAACTTAAATGATCTTCAAAAAATTATGAGTAAAAATAAAAGCCAGATCACAAAAGATTACCTACATTTTGCATGAGTTCCCTCTATATTGCATTTTTGAAATGACAAAATTGTAGAAATGTGGAACAGATTAGTAGGTTGACTGTAGTTATGGACTGGGTTGAGGGAAGTGAGAGAGGAGGAGGGGAGAGTGGCTTTAACAGAGCAACGTGAGAAATCCTTGCGATGAAAATAGGCTACATCGTCAATGTATCAATGCACCAATGTCAATATCTTGGATATGATAGTGTACCACAGTGGGGGAAACTTGGTGAAGGATGTATGGAATCTCTCGATGTTACCCCATACAAATACATACTAATCTATCAGCCCCAGACAAAAAGTTTAATTTAAAAAGTATCTAGAAAAAATTATCAAAATTAAGGTCTACAACATTAGATTGCTACTAAAATTATCCATTTTCAAATTTTGGAGTGAAAATTAAGCTACCTGGAGGTATTTGAGGTTAAGTTAATTTCCACCTAACATATAAGTTCTTGCTGTTAGTTACTTTTCCTGTCTTATATTAGAGAAAGTTTTTGCATGCCATATTTTAAAGTTATAAATGGCCTGAGGTGGTACGGTGATCGATTCTGTATCTATATTCAATAATTATACATCATAAATCATTATGATTATATAATGACTATAGTATATTTTTTGCATTAAACACATCTATTATTATTGGGTTGCTTGATAACAAATACCATATTTTTGAAAATATTTACAGTGTTGCTATATTTTTGTAAAATGAGACAACAGGAGCATTGTTTTAGTAGAATTTTCACACATAATTAAAGGTACCATTTCTTTGCATAGCAATTCATAATAGACAGATTAAGTTAAGAAGTGTGACATGGTATATGCTTTAAGACTTCATCAACATCATATCATTATTATGTAAATCACCGAACAGTGTATAAATTCTGTGTACTGTGTGTCACCCAGCCATGATGTTGTCCGGCAGTGACTCAATCTTCTAAAAACAAAACAAAACAAAAAACAACAACAACAAAACAGGGCTTTTCCCCAAAATTGAAGCTTTAGATCAATGAAGCTCCTTGGTGATAATAATGAAACATGCCTTGTTTCTGGTAACTGAATAAGCTTTCCAAATAGAAACTCTGTGTGCATAACATCCTTCTTTTGATCCTTGTATGGAATTATTGTTGAAGAATAGCTTCTCTCAACACAAGGTTTTGTTCAGGTTGACAGTATAGATGACTTACATGTATAAATTTAGTTTGCAAAAGGACTCTAGGCATAGAATAATAATAAGTCACGCAATAGGAATCATATTGAATAATGTATAGTTTCTTGCAGTAGCCACTTGTAATATGGTAAGTTTTACACACATACACACAATAAAAATAAAAAAAAACGAGTGGAA
>CAUYQG010057466.1:0-29754 GCA_963574415.1 Tarsius wallacei
GGAAAAAACAACACAGAAATTCATATGGAAACATAAACCACCACAAATAGCCATAATAATCCTTAGTCAAAATAAAACAAAACAAAACAAAAAAACCCAAATAAAAACAAAGTGGGAGGTATCACACTTCCAGACTTTAAACTTCATTATAAGTCTACAATAATCAAAACAACCTGATACTGATACAAGAACAGGCATATGGACCAATGGAACAGGATAAAGATTTGGGGAGCAAATCTTCAATTCCCTGACTAACTCATCTTTGGCAAAGCCTCCACCAACAACCACGGGGGAGAGAAGAACCTATTAAGTAAATGGTGCTGGGAAAACTGGCTGATCATGTGCAGAAGAATGAAACAGGACTCCTATCTATCACCATACACACAAAATCAACACCAAATGGACTGAAGACCTAAATGTAAAACCCCAAACTTTTAGAATCTTAAAAAATGCAGGAGACACCCTTACAGAAATCAGAATAGGCAACCAATTCCTGATCAAAACCCCAAAAGCCCATGTCATAAGAGATAAGACAGACAAGTGGGACCTCATCAAACTGAAAATCTTCTGCAAAGCAAAAGAAACCACCAAGAGTGTGGAGAAAGAGCCCACAAAATGGGAAACAATATCAGCCAACTGCATATCCGACAAAGGTCTAGGATTCAGGATCTACAAGAAACTCAAACGTGTCGAAAGGAAAAAAAAAAGAATAGCTTCATTCAAAAGTAGGCAAAAGACATGAATAGGCACATGAGACATGAATATTTCAAAAGAAGACATACCAGCAGCCAACAGACACATGAAAAAATGCTCAGGTTCATTTATCATCAGAGAAATACAAATCGAAACCACATTGAGATATCACCTAACTCCAGTAAGAATGGCCATCATTAATAAAAAATAAAAACAAACAGAAAAAACCAGATGCTGATGAGGATGTAAAGAAAAGGGAATGATTCTACACTGTTAGTGGGAATGCAAACTAGTTCAACCTCTGTGGCAATTCCTAAAAGATATAAAAATCGACCTTCCATTAGACCCAGCAATCCCTCTTCTGGAATATACCCAGGGGAACTTAAATCACTCTGCAAAAAAGATACCTGCACACATGTTTTTACTGAAGCACTACTTACAATCACAAAAACATGGAACCAACCATACTGCCCATTGAAACTGGACTGGGTAAAAAAAGGGGTACATATACATGATGGAATATTATGCAGCCATAAAAAACAACAAACTTATGGAATTCACAGCAACTTGAATGGATTTAGAGTCTATGATACTGGGTGATTTATCACAGAAACAAAGAACTGAGTACCACATGTTCTCACTCACGAGTGGACACTGAACATTTACCATAGTACTATAAGAAAGGAATTGGCAGAAACTGCCAAGGGGAGGGGGCACATAACATTAATAAGAGTATCTGATCTCAAACCTTGCAAAGAGAGGACCAAAAGGAGACCTATACTTTACCTGTATGATGACCACTTTTATGACTAATCCTGAATTGTGCCCCACATCTTTAAAATAAAATGAATTAAAAAAAAAGAATGCAGAGAAACTTCATTGACACATTGCTGGTGGAGATGTAAAAATGCTACAGCATTTTGAAAAATAGATGACAGTTTCTTATAAAAGTAAATATACAAACCATCAGTTGTACTCGTGGTCATCAATGCCAGAGAAATAAAAATTTATGTTGACCTAAAAACCTGTGTATGAATGCCTATAGTAGCTTTATGTTAATAGCCCCAAGATGGAACCATTCCAAATGCCCTTGAACAGGTAAAAGCTTAAACAAACAGTGGTACATCCATGTCATGGAATACTATTTAGCAACAAAAATCACCAACTGCTGATAACTCAACACCTTGGAGAAATGCTTAGGAATTTATGCTACATAAAAGTACCCCATCTTAAAAACTTACAAATCTTATGATTCCATTTAAATAACATTCTTGATATATAATTAAATTATAGACATGGACAGTATCAAGGATCCTCGTAATGGAATTTATCAATATCTTAATGGTATCAATGTCAACTTTAAACACAATGTGACTGTGATATTGTGTAATTTTGCTAGATATTACCATTGAAGGAAACAACATGAAAGGTACATAGGAACTCTCTGTATTATTTCTTATAACTACATACGAACTTATAATTATCTCACAATAAAAGTAATTACAAATTAAAAATTGATGTCTCTGTACCAGATCTCATATACTTAAACTACAAGCATACTCTTCATTCTAGTGGGAAAGGAACAAGGTTTTCCTTCTTTCAAAGCTTTAGCAATTATCTTTCAGTTACATAGGTCTGAGTGGCTTCTTGTTCAACCCAAGGAATCATGAAATCTGCTGATTCATTTAAGCCGATCACAGCCTACTCTCTGGGAGAAAGCGGGATTCATCTCTTAAAAATCATAATGACATGCGTGAGGTGCACCTCATCAACCAAGGTACCTGCATAATGAACAGTTGTATACTTAACTCTGAATTGTACCCCACATTGTTAAAATAAGAAAATCAAAAAAAAAAAAGAAAAGAAAAGAAAAGAAAAGAAATCATAATGATAAATAAAAGGGAGAGATGGTTTCCAGGAGAAAGAGTCTGGGAAGTAAACAGATGAACAGCAATTGCCTATTGTCATCCTAATCTATTTAGATAGTACTGTGTATTTAAACCGGTAGATGTTTCCTAATATTAATTTATTTTAAATAATGTCATTTAAACACGATTATGTACATTTTTTCCCATATTAAGAATTACACATTTTGAAAAGGATCCTAGAATTGATAGTATTGTGCCAAATATTGCACATTTAATGAATTTTCATGGATTGATTCCCTCATTCATCAAATGTAATTATCGTGCAGATACCAAAGTGAGCAAAACTTCAAGGAAAAAAAAGTAGGTGCCATCTGCCCACACATGGTGTAGGTAGTTGTAATAGGGTAATTATAGATTTTCAAGGGTGTTGACTGGAAGAGAGCAGGCTGCAATGATGGAAAAAGTGTTTGATATTAAGACTGAGTTCTATATTAGGATGCTTGAAGGTTAGTGGGGCTATAGGAAGCATGTTCGGCTTGGTCCGGTTAAGCAGGTAAGTGAGAAAATGGGAAAGTGTTCAGTTCTAGTTCAGTTGTCTGGAATGTAAATTTAGGTGTTGTGGGATGGGAAATGTAGAAAAGGGAAAATAGAACTGGATAAGAAATTGAGTAGTGACGGAACAGTTACTAACGGGTCTTGAAAACATACTAAGCAGTTTGACCTTAAGCAAGAGCAAAAGAATACTGTTTATAGTGGTTTTAAGCAAAGGAATGACATAAGCAAAATAACTTCATGGCTGAATGAGAAGAATGTATTGAGAGGGTGAGACAGAAGGCTGAAGAACAAAATAGAAGGTAGCTGTGGGAATTCAGATAGCTGTGATGTCACACTAAGCTGAAGTGGTGTCTGTGGGCAGTGGACAAGGAAGACTGGAATAAGACTTCAGAAGGCAGAATGAATGATACTTTGCCACTGGAAGAGAAGGTCTCAAAAAGAAAATCTAAAAAGGATGATTCTTAAAATTATTTCCAAAAGAATGTTGTCTTGTTATTACCAGCATCTGGGATTTTTGCTTTAAAAAACATTTAAAATGGCATTCCGTTGTTGACTTAATTTGCATTTCCTTTTTTTGGCGCTGAGATAGAACATTTCAATAAATCTGTCAGTTGTTTTCACTCCTTTAGTACATGAACTCTATTGCTTTTTTATCAGGGAGTGTCTGAGAGGGAGAATAATGATATAATCTTGTATTTTTAAAGATATCTGCTTTCTATTAAATCACCTATGAATATTTCCCCAACACCACTATTTGCCTTCTAAATTTATATTTTCTTTGTGATCTAATTTCTCTTAGGTAATTAAATTAATATTTTTGTTTAGATATTTCTAAAATATCTAACTCTTGCAAGTTCTTCAAGGTTTGATTTGTGTTAACTCTTTCATTCACACACTAAATCAGCAGTTAGTATTAAGTGCCCCTTTGTATGCCTGAAAATAAACTAGACCTTTAGAGTATTCGCGCTCAATTAAGGTATTTCATATGCACAAAGTATCCTATCATTTCTCTATCATGGCGACTTTATTATTTTTAAATTATTTTATTTTATTTTTTAAAATGTGGGGTACTAATGAGGGTTAGGCACATACGTGGTCATCATACAGGTAAAGTGTGGGTACCCTCATTGATGTTATGTGCCAGCCTCCACCCCCAGCAGTGTCCCACTCCGGGCAATCCCTTTCTTATAGTATTACAATCAATGTTCAGGGTCCACTTATGGATGAGTACATGTGGTACTCAGATCTTTGTTTCTGTGATAAATCACTGAGTATTATAGACCACGGCAACTTTAACAATCCCTTTGTTTTGACATTTTAGTGTGTTCCATTAAAATAATTAGTTTCAACTATAATTCCAGGTAAATGGAGAGTTTGTAGTAGTGTTTACTTATTCAATAACTGTAGTGGTAAAACCATGTACACTTATTTCAATATTTTAAATTGTTTTTAGGCCGGGCAGGGTGGCTCACGCCTATAATCCTAGCGCTTTGGGAGGCCTAGATGAAAGGATTGCCTGAGCCCATGAGTTTAAGTCCAGCCTGGGCAACTTGGCGAGACCTTGTCTCTACAATAAATGAAAAATTAGTCAGGTGTGGTGGCGTATGCCTGTAGTTCTGGTTATTTGAAAGACTGAGGTGGAAGGATCGCCAAAACCCAGCTGGTCCAGGCTGCTGTGGCCTTGAACATGCCACTGTACTCCAGTCTTGGCAACAGAGTGAGACTCCGACTCAAAAAAACCCCCCAAAAAACCAAAAAACAAATTGTTTTTGATGCTGCTTACCAAAATTTTACCAACATAATGACCTCTATCAGCAATACTTTCAGTGAGATTTGTATATCTAATGCCTCTTTTGCCTTCATTAATGTCGGACAAACTTGTAGGTAGAATTCTTGATTTACAATTTCTAAACTCAAATTGCTGTGAATGTTCTCTAATTTGGTAGCACTTTAGGCGCTTTGGCTGCAGGATTAATAACAACCTAGAAAAAGGAGTCAGATTCTGCTAACTTATAAATTAAACAAAAAAGGATTTCTACAAATGATAGTGTAGTCGCTGAAGGTAAACATTCAAGTTTAGGGAAAGAAAGATCAAGGTAATGCCCAACTGGTTTCAGCAGGAGTTCAGGGACATTTTTACCAGGGTGCAGGCTCAAAATAATATAATTTAATAATTCTTTGGCTTCTCTATACTAGATTAACATTCACAGAAAAGATCACCTGAGTGTCAGGGACTTGAGATATTTTGATCAAGTCCATCTGTATCACATTGTGCCTCTTCTTGTTGCCATAGAGATTGGGATCTGTTACCAGAAGAAAAAGGGTAATAGGCCAGCAAAAGCAATTGAAATCGTTGCGCCTACCCTACCTGTCCAAAGTCACTAGCCATTCATTCCTCTACATATGTATATAATTCCGAAAATTCTTGTGTTTCACACAATGCATTTGCCTCACATACGACTGAAAATTATCTTATTACATTTAACTAGGAGAAAACCAAAAGTAATTTTGACTACTGCTTCTAAAGATGCTAGCAGTGTCCTTTGGTGCTACGGTTTGAATATGTCCTTCAAAGTTCAGTTGTTGGAAGCTTAATCTCTAAATGTATATGCTGATAGTATTTAGAGGTGGGGACTTTTGGAGTAATGAAGGTTAAGAAAAGTCAATGGGTGGCTTCATTGTGAAATTAGAGGCTTTATAATAAAAGGAAGACATGAGCTGAAATGCTCTCTTTTCTTGCCCTGTGATGCCTTCCTCCAAATTTGTTTTCTTTATAAATCACTCAGTCTGTGATATTATCTTGCAGCAACACAAAGCAAAGATGGAAAACTGACACCAAGAAGTGAGGCTGTTTGCTATGGCAAATACCTGAAAACATAGACCTAGCTTTGCAACTGGGTAAAAGGCAGAAGCTGGAAAAAAATTGAAGGCGAGGGTAGAAAAAAACCTGTACTGTCCTGGGTAGAGAATTTAGGTCTATGCTGGTGAGGGCGCAGGAGGAGAAGAACTGTAGGCCAAGTCTGGAACTTCTTAAATGCTGCTTAAGTGTTGGTGACCAAAATGTTGCCGAAAATGTAGACAGTAAAGGCAACACCGATGAGCTCTCAGATAAAAATGGAGAACATGACATAGAAAACTTGAGTAAAGATATTTCTCGTTTTGCAGTCGCAAAGAACTTGACTGCATTATGTATATATCCTAGGACTTTATCCTAGGATATCTAACAGAAGAAATACCTAAGCATCAAGCATTCAGGATGCTGCATGACTACGTTTTTGTTGTTGTTGTTGTTGTTGTTGTTGTTGTTTGAGTTGGAATCTCATTCTGTCACCCAGACTGGAGTGCAGTGGCCGCTCCCGGCCACCGCAGCCTCGACCTGCTGGGCTCCGGCTATGCTTCCGCCTCTGCCTTCCAAGTAGCTGGAACTACAGGCGTGCACTACCACGCCCGGCTAACTTTTTTAAAAATTTTATTGTAGTGATGAGGTCTTGCCAAGTTGCCCAATCGGGTCTCGAACCTGCGGGCTCAGGCAACCCACTCACCTCAGCCACCTAAAGTGTGGGATTATAGGCTGAGCCACCGAGCCTGGCTTTTTTTTTTTTTTGGCAGAGTCTTACTCTGTCTCCCAGGCTGAAATGCAGTAGGATGATTATGGCCCACCGTAGCCTCTATCTCCTGGACTCAGGTGACCAAACCTCAGCCTCCCAAGTAGCTGAAACCACAAATACGCCACCATGTCCAACTAATTTGTTTTTTGTTTTTTTTTTTTGAGTTGGAGTCTCACTCTTGTCACCAGGCTGGGGTGCAGTGGCACGCTCACGACCACCACAGCCTCAACCTACTGGGCTTAGGCAATCCTTCTGCTTAAGTCTTCCAAGTAGCTGGAACAACAGACGCATGCCACCATGCCCAGCTAGTTTTTTTTTTGTTTTTTTTTTGTTTTTTGTTTTTGTTTTTGTTTTTTTTGTTTGTTTGTTCTGTGTGTGTGTGTGTGTGTGTGTGTGTGTGATTTATTGTAAAGACGAGGTCTCACCAAGTTGCCAAGGCTAGTCTCGAACCCCCAGGCTCAGGCAATCCTCTCACCTCGGCCTCCCAAAGTTGCTGGGGTTACAGGCTGAGTCACTGCGCCTGGCCACCCAACTAATTATTTAATTTTTTGTAGAGATGTTGTCCAGGCTAGTCATAAGCTCCTGGGCTCAAACAATCCTCCCACCTTGGCCTCCCAAAGTGCTGAGTTTGAGACCAGCCTGGGCAACATAGCGAGACCTCATTTCTACAAAAAAAATTTTTTTGGAAATTAACTGGGCATGGTGGCACATGCCTGCAGGCCCAGCTACTTGGGAGGCTGAGGAAAGAAATCACCTGAACCCAGGAGATCGAGGCTGTGGTTAGCTGTGATTGTGCCACTGCACTCCAGGCTGGGCAATAGAATAAGGCCCCAACAACAACAACTCACACACACACACACACACACACACACACACACACACACAGACAAAGAATTAATGTACAGGCTTAATTTATCATTGAAAAGGAAGTATGTTTGGAAGACAATACTAAGGATGTGGCCAAGTCACCATATGTTAAAAAGATAAATAGGGCTAAAAGGCAGTCAGGTTGCATTTATCGAGATAATGGGGAAATGACCCAAAGTCGTTTCAGGGATCATTGAGGCTTCCTCTCCCACTCTCCCATGAAGGCCCAGAGTTCCAGGAGGGCAGAATGATTTTGGGCTGCAGACCAAATGCACCAGCTCCCTGGCCAGGACCACCTTCCATCTCTGCCCCAGAATATTGGGGCAGCACTTCTCAGCTGCCTCAGCTCTAAGTCACATGGGCCCAGGTATGGCTCCTGTACTTTCCTCTGGAAGGCATACGCGGTAACCCTTGGCAACATCCACGTGGGCAAGCCTGCAAAATGCAAGAGCTGTGGGGGAAAAGTTGTCTTTACCTAGATTTCAGAGGATGTTACAGACCACCTGGGGGTCCAGGAGGAATTTTGTCACAAATAGTCCCCACTAAAGTGATGTCTAGTGGAGCTGTGTGAGGAGCGCCTGGCTCAAGACTCCAGAACTGTAGAGTTAACATATGCAACACCAGCCTGGGAGAACTGCAGGCACAGGACTTGAACACACCAGAGATGCTTCCTGGGTTAAGTCCAGCAAAGTCATGTGAGTGGGGTGTCCAGGGCCTCGGAGGCCCAGCTCCCAGTGTGCTCAAAATGTGGGATATGGAGTCCAAGGAGATTTTTCTCCAGCTTTTAAGACTTGTCTTTCTTTCTGTTAGGTTTTGAACTTACTTGGGATGGGTTACTTCTCTTTTTCTGTCTGTATCCCCCTTTTGGAATGGGAGTATCTAATCTATTCCTGTCCTACCACTGAATTTTGGAAGTAGGAAACTTGTTTAATTTCACAGGAAAACAGCTGGAGAAAAAATTTACCTAAGAATAAATCATGCCGTGAGTCTCACTCATAATCTAATTCAGATGAGACCCTGGACTTTGAACTTTTACATTGGTACTGGATTCAATGAAGGCTTTGGAACTATTGGGATGGAACAAATGCATTTTGTGTATGAGAAGAAAGATTGGGGGAACAAGAAGTGGAGTGCTATGGTTTGTATGTGTTCCCCAATATCTATATATTAGAAACTCGATCCCCAGATGTCAGTATTTTGGGGTGGGGCTTTTAGGGGGGTAATTAGGGTTAGATGACCTCAAAAGGGTGGGGCCCGCTGATTAGATTAGTGGCTTAATAAAAGAGGAGAGATTTGGGCTGACATGATGTCACCCTTACACTCTGTGATGTTCACGTTTTGACATCACAGCATGCTGTGAGGGCAACAAGAAGGCCCTCACCAAGTGTGGCCACTTAATCTTGGAATCCCCTGCTTACATTTCCCAAAACTGTAAGAAATAATAGTGTGTGGTGTTCTCTTACAGCATCATGAGCTGTGCTAAGTCATCTGGGACATGTCTATCCTTCCTGCTGTTCTGTCATCTACCCTCTCAATATTCTGTGATCTGTGAAACAACTCAACGAATACGTGCTGCATTTAACAGTAGATGAGAGCAAGAGAAGGAAAGAAAATATATACGGTTTATTTTTTATTTATTTATTTATTTATTTATTGAGTTGGAGTCTCACTCTGTCGCCCAGACTGGAGTGCAGTGGCCGCTCCCGGCCACCGCAGCCTCGACCTGCTGGACTCCGGCGATCCTTCCACTTCAGACTTCCAAGTAGCTGGAACTACAGGCGCACACTACCACGCCTGGCTAATTTTTTGATTTATTGTAGAGATGAGGTCTTGCCTGCCCAGGCGGGTCTCGAACCCACGGGCTCAGGCAATCCACTCACCTCAGCCTCCCAAGGCGCGGGATTACAGGCTGAGCCACCGAGCCCAGCTATGTGTCATATTTTTAGAGACTTGTGTGTCCTAAGACCATCTATAAATTTCGTTTAAAATACATTAAACAATGAATATAGAAGTTGCAAAAAATTCTGGAAATTTAATTAAGTAGGTCTATAAGACAGTGCAACTTGAAATTGTGTGGTTGTATAAAACAGACATTTTCCAAGTAAAGAGCCATTTAATAACATATCAAACACATATTATGAACATGTTTTTCAATTTCTAATATTTTGTCAAAGGAAGGGAAATGAGTTGATTGACAATCCTGATTGGTCTTTCTTAGCAATTCAAATACATAAACAACATGCAACATTTGTAATTGACAAAAATTAAATTTGAAATTATAATTGCTAATGAATCATAATTTATGTTTCTCATAATAGCAACTACTTTATGTTTTTCAAACACCTGCATTGATTTGCCATGATCACTCAGTTTATATGCCACACATAATATATTAGGCAAAATGATTTTTGCACAGTGTAATTAGATCTTTTTGTATGCTAAAGAAACAAGCATTCATGCTTAAATTGGAGACAAACACATATGTAAATATACAAAATATATAATGACTTTATGGAGGCTATGATTTAAATCAATTTAGGAAACTGTGACACCTATTTGTTTCATAGAGATAAACCAAAAGAATGATTTAATAAACTATAGAATAGAGTGTTTAATTGAATGAACATTAATTATTTCATGGGAATTGGAGATAACCTAGTGCAAGTTTTCAAATTTTTAGATTTATACTGCCTTTGGCTAAACAAAGGTCTCATTTCTTTTCTTAATGTAATTTGAACTTTCAAAATAAAAACATCATTACTAAATGTAAATTATTTATAATTTAACAATTATTTTTAGCAATGAAATGATTTGCGCATTAATGCGTTAGTGGGAAACTTCAGGCTTAAACCTTTTTTTTTTAACCATAAGCCAGTGTTTAGAAGTTTTCAGTATATGGAGAAAAATATGCTGATGTCAGGAAGCTAATACTTTTTGTTTTATTTTTAAATTTTTTTATTTTAAAGATGTGGGGAAGCCGGGCTTGTTTGCTCAGCCTGTCTTCCTGTGCCTTGGGAGGCTGAGGTGAGTGGTTTGCCTGAACCCGCGGGTTCGAGACCCACCTGGGCAACTTGGTAAGACCTCATCTCTACAATAAATCAAAAAATTAGCCGGGCGTGGTAGCGCACGCCTGTAGTTCCAGCTACTCGGAAGGCTGAGGTGGAAGGATCGCCGGAGCTCAGCAGGTCGAGGCTGCTCCAGTCTGGGCTATGGAGTGAGACTCCAACTCAAAAAAAAAAAAAAAAAAAAAAGATGTGGGGTACTTTTCAAGGTTAGGTGTACAAATATTTGTTATGCAGATACCCTTGTTGATGAGATCTCCCCGCCCCATAAATTACCATCCTTCTCCCCATAGTTACTTTTCAATACCATTTAAAAAAATATGTTCAACATAGTAAGTATGCTGTAGAGTTCCTGAGCCCATGTTTTCCGTTTCTTAATTGCCTCGGTATAATCTAGCATAATTAAAAAGTAATCAGTCTTTGGTATTTATTCATTTTAAAAATATAAAACATTTAAGAAATATTTCATGTTTCAGTGTTTTATTCATTTGTTTTGATGTTTAACTGGATAAATATTTTTGGAATATCTGCTGAATGAAAGATAGATAAGGAAATAAAAGACAGCTCAAAGAAATCTAGTCAGAATCAAGAAATGGGCTTATTGCCCTTGTCAGAATTATTTTTCATATAGTACTTTCTCATAACTAATTTTTTTCATAATTAATTTGTAAATGAATGTGTTCTAATATGTATTAACTTTCATGATTTGTAAATGCAGAGTTAAAAATTCAATTTCCAAATATGCTATACATGGCAAGTAAGCTTATATGTTTTTATTCTGAGGGAATTTGTAGCATTTAATCAGTTTAATTCATCCTCTTATTAAGGCATTTAACTATTGTCATTTAAGAATAGCACTTACTAGCTTTGTTTACTTACTGGTAGATGTAGAATTCTCACCACTTAAAAGTCAATTTTACCTAAGACCCTTCTTTTAATATCCCCCAGCCTATAACTGCCAAATTAATAATTGCCACAGAAGAAAATGAGACTAACTGTAAACATCCTGGTGCTGCCACTCTGAAAGATTGGCAATATCACTAAAGTCATTTAGAGATATATCTGCTCTTAGAAAATGGAAATTGTGGAGCATGAAACCTATTCTATTTGAATTCCTCCTTAATAACTTTGAGTATATAACAGCATACATTTGGATAAAAAGTGGAAAAGAATAGGACAACTTCTTGTGTATTTTACTAATGGCTACATTCATTACAGATACTCAGTTCATCATTCTAAATCTTGAAGAACATTCAATTTGCTTCTTAGGTGGACAATCTCTAGAATAACTGCCGTGTCTACTGTTTTACATTTTGTTAGTACGTACTATGTGCTAGGCTCTTTTCTTCCTTATATTATTATTATTATTTTAAACCTATAAAATAAGTTCTATTATGAGTCTCCTTACAAATGAGACAGGGGATGCCTTTTACAAAGAATAAATATCTTGTCCCAGTTACACAAGTGGTAATTTACAGAGCAAGATGTTAAATGTCTAAACAAGGTTTATACAAAAGAACAGGGTGTGAATATGCAAAGGGAGAAATTAGGAAATGCATATTGGAAGAATCCATGCATTCTGCAGATAGTGAAAACTAGTTCAGGAAGAATAAATAAGAAAGTAATTAAAAGAATCCACAACTTACTGATTGAGGTCAAACAGGAGGAATACACATATGAACCAAAAAACTAACAAAGAACAATTATGATGCAAATGCTCCAGAAATTTTGAGTGAAGAGGTAGAAGAATAATAAACCTTTATTACAATGTTTATTAAGTACCAGGTGTGTTCTAAGTGCCTAAGTGATGCCAGGTTGTATTTTAATTTATAATCCTGGTTTAGCTATAATGTTTTGAGGGAGATGTTATTTTGATGTTTATTTTTACAGATGAAGAAACAGATACAAAGATATTAGTTAATTCTCCAGGGTCACTCAATTGTTTGGGTGGTGGAGCTTAGCTTTGAAACCAATCAGTCTGGCATCATAGTCTGTGTTCTTAACCATTATACTACCCTACCTGTCCCACAAGGTAAAATAACACATTTAGGAAAAAGCAAGAAGCCAGAAATGAAAGCATACCATAGCCACAGTTATCAAATATTTTGTTTTAAAGCCTCAGAAATCTAGGCTTGGAATGCCCAAAGTGGAAACACTAAGATGTAGCTGAGCACCCGCAGATCTAGTGGCAGTGATGAAAGCCCATCTTTCAGGGTCCTGGAGGGAGTTCAGGGAGATTTTTCAGAGTGAAGAGTACTGTTATTAATTTATTAATGATAGGTAGCTTGTATGTACTGATCAGATGTGTGTACCTTTGGCTGAAGTTACATCAACTCATAATATTCACCCAATACTCTTGATTGAGGATGGCAAGGGCTTAGTGAACTACATAATATAAACAAACTCACATATCAAATAACCAGTAGTAGCTTCCAGGAGTAACTAAACTTGGGCACATATGATCAGGCTTAATTAAATAATGCCGTAAGTGTTATACATACATATTTATTGTTGTTATTTGTTGGCATCACAGTCATGACTGTAACTTATATAATTCCATAATATTACTGTGAAACCTTAATAACTAGGCATCTTTATTGTCATGTGGGTTGGTGCTGAAATGGAAAAATCGTGGAAACAGATGGAGCAAATGCAGTCTTATTCAGTAAATTAAGTTCTTCCAGTAAACAAAATCATTTTGTTGCATGAAGGAAAAGAAAACTGCAGCAGTCTCACTGGCGAGAACAGTTATCTTTTGAATAAAAATATAAACCAAAGTTTCAATAATTTACTTTTCTATTGATTAGAATAGTGTATTATGGGCTTAACTTTGGCATTGTATATCCTTGGGCCTTCAGTAAAAAAGTTTTAAAAACACAGACTATTTTCTTTCCATCTGATTGCAGTTATAAACTGAGATTTAGGGGATTAATGAAGTATTTTGTTAGTACTGGAGTGTTGTAATTTTTTATTACCTATTATAATCTACACTGTATTCCACTTTTTAAAAAATTGCCGTGGCATATTTGTCATTGACTAACAGATAATTTATCACCACAGACAGCACCATAAATATAAACAAATTATGTTTTAAGTTATTGCTGCACTTGGTGCCATTATTGTTTTGTATTTGATTTTATAGCTTTATTTTTTCTTTTGAAATCCTTAAATTTCTGTATTTAGCAAATTTCTGTTTGATTTATTGGCTTTTCATTATTCTATATTATCAAACCAGAGTGACCTGGTAAAGAATTTATATTTTGTTTTTTATAAAGTACCTAATAAATGTTTGATGTTTAGAAAATAATATTAACTATGAGAAAAATATTACTAATTTTGAAGTGTACCTCTTTAGTGTTAGAACCTGGTTTTTTAAAGCTTATTTTACAATTGATACAGATTGCTAGATTCAAGAAAATGTAAAAAAAATTTCAGTGTCACTCTTAGTAATTGCCTGCTTTTAGACGTTTTCACATTCTGCTAATGAACTACACATATTCAGGCTGCCTAGTTTTTACTTGAATTTATCATCCACTAAAGGCTACTTAAACCTAGGTTATCAACAGGAGGAAACAGATATATACTTGTAGTGCCCACTGTGGTTAACCTCTGACAAAACTTCCAAACAAAGTCTTTATCTGCAAAATTGTGGATTTTGGAACATAAAAAGTTCTGGTGGATATTAAAAAACAAAATCAATAAATTTAGTAAGTTAATCCCCTCATGCTGAGAATTAGACATAAATATATTTCCTTAAGATTAGGGATTTTATTGTCTTCGGAAAATGTGGCTACCATGGAAAAAATATTAGTTTGAAGTAAATGAAGCTGAAAGGCATGTAGAACTCCAATAGTGAAAATTGCTAAATGATTTAGTAATGTCTTTTCTAAAGGAAAAATCACAATCTGTTAGTTTAGTATGAACTGGAAAAACTTGTGTAAGAAGTCATTCTACTTCATGCAAGCCTTCCAAGATGATAAAAACCAGTATTTTGGAGCAGTTAAAAGGTATTTATAGAAAAATAAGTGTAGCCGGGCTCGGTGGCTCAGCCTGTAATCCCGCACCTTGAGAGGCTGAGGTGAGTGGATTGCCTGAGCCCGCAGGTTCGAGACCCGCCTGGGCAACTTGGCGAGACCTCATCTCTACAATAATCAAAAATTAGCTGGGCGTGGTAGTGCGCGCCTGTAGTTCCAGCTACTTGGAGGGCTGAGGTGGAAGGATCGCCGGAGCCCAGCAGGTCGAGGCTGCGGTGGCCAGGAGCGGCCACTGCACTCCAGTCTGGGTGACAGAGTGAGACTCCCACTCAAAAAAAAAAGAAAGAAAAATAGGTGAGTCAATAATTAAAAGCACTTGACTTCTAAATCACCAAGAAGACAATGACAGCATTGCCTCTTTCTCCCCAAATAGGCTCAACTGCTGAGTATACCTCTCCAGTTCAAAAACGAATGGAGGATTACTTCCCACAGGGAAAATAACCATGTTGTGGCGTATCAGGTTGATAATAGGTGTGAGCAATAATGGACTATAGAAGAGTCTTATGTTTTATTTCAATCTTTATGTGTTAATTATATTAAATGCCATAACACTCCAAATTTCTGACATAAATAATGCACAGTTCTGTTAATAAGTCTGTTGAAGACATAGTATAATTTTTGGAGTATTCAACCAGATGAGTGGATGTGTCCATAGAGCACTAGGAGTGTTTTTATTACTTGTATTGTGCCTTTTATGTTTTTAATGCTTTTCAACATAATAAGTCTATCAGTGCTGGCCTTCAGCAGGATAGTTGGGTGCTCTGCCCACCAGCATTCTCATGGGAGTAAGAAGCAAATAATGAGAAGCAAGAGCAATGTGGGAAGCAGGAGTATGTTGGTAAAGTGTGAGCTTGCCTTAAATGTATACTAGAATTTATTAAAGCCAGGTTGTTCAAGAAGTGCTGTCAAGACCAAGTAAAGTGAAAGAGAAAAAGACCTATCCTCCTTGGGAATTGAGGACCCTGAGCAACCAAGCAGACAGCTTGCTTCAGCAGCTGGCATTGACATTTTACTGCTCTTGGGAGACCAGTGTCTTGAGTACTCAAAAAGATGGGGGAGAGAACACAATAGTAAAAATAAGTGGAAAATATAGCTAGGTAGCCTTTCCTCTGTATAATACCATGGCCCCACCCTGCATCCTTTTTGGTACCTCTTGGATTCCTCAGTATGGTGGTCATTTTCTTCCCAAAATTTGATATCAAAATAGTGAATGTTCCTGAATATCTGGACTTTAGGATAAATCCCTTATCTTACAGCTAAAATACACAAGTCCTGAGCACTAGCCACAATCAAATGCCCAAAGAAATTTGTTACTTTTCTTCTTTGGTTCATTCCTTTCCCCTAGACTCCATTAAATAATCACTTCATTATGACTGTTTCACGTAATAATAAAATCCTAATCTCACACCAGCCTGAAATGAGCATTGAAAGAGGTTGCCTGTCAAATGTGTATCTCTTCCATATGTAACCCCTGTGATGGGGAACCACAAAGCATGCAGAATGAAGGCTGTGTGTGCTAAGACAGAGGCTCAAAAATCTGTTTAGTATACCAAATAAGAGTCACCCAAGAACTTGTTAATAAATCTGCATTTCTGGAGATTCTGATCTAGTGCCCAGAAATGTGTAGTTTTAAAGCATCCTAAGTGGTTCTCACATAGAACCAGGTGAAGAAATCACCATAAAATGCACATTCTACCTCAGTCTTGCCACACATACTTTTAAACCTATGACTTAAAGATTTAAACAAGAACAAGTACAATCTCAGATAGAAGACTTTTGCCCTCCACTAAAGCCCACTCTGTAAGAAACTTGGCATCAATCTCTGTTGTTCTCAAGGGTACTTCAAAATCTCTGACTTCTTAGTTAATGGATTTCCAAATTAAGCACGGGGTAGGCCTAGAGGAAGAATATTAGCTCAGCATGTTTCTTGTGTACCTAATGGGTGGCAGACACTGTCCTAGGCACCACATACCGTGAATAAGACTGGCAAGTTACCCAAAGCAGAGATTATATTATAGTGGGAAGAATTAGGAAGAAACAAGCATGCAAATAAATCAACTAGATCAGTGATCCCAACCTTTTTGACATCAGGGACCAGTTTCATGAAAGACAATTTTTCCACAGAAAGGGGACTGGAGAGGGTATTTGCAGCCATTCCCTAATGCTAGCATCGCTACCTTAGCTCCACCTCAGATTATCAGGCATTAGATTCTCTTCAGGAATACACAACCTAGATCCCTTGTACACACAGTTCACAATAGGGTTCACACTCTTTTGAGAATCTAATGCCACTGCTGATCTGACAGGAAGCAGAGCTCAAGTGGTAATGAGAGCAATGAGGAGTGACTGTATATACAGATGAAGTTTCGTTCTCTTGTCCACTGCTCATCTCCTGCTGTGCAGCCCCATTCCTAACACGCTATGGACCAGTAACAGCCTATGGCCTGGGGGTTGGAGACCGCTGAACTAGATGACTCCTGATACTGGTAAGTACAGTGAGGACAGTAGAGGTATTGGGATGAAGGATGATTGTGGAGAGAGGTAGCTCCTTTATATAGGATGGTCAAGAAAGACCTTTTTGAACTTATGACATGTATCTGAGATCTAATGAATGAAAGAGAGGCAGGCTGTGAAAATCTAAGGAGGAAATAAACTTGACTTATTTGATGTATAGAAGGCTGGCATCTAGTGAACAAGCCAAGGAGTGGGATAGTGACTGACTAAATGCTTTGTGTGAAATTGATCTTGTAGATTCTTAAATGTCCTAATACCTCCATTGTTCAGATGTGTTTTATTTCAGTTACTGTTTTCTTTGGCTGGGCTTTGAATTTTTTTTAATAATAATATGTAAAAATTGTTTTCTTTTGATGAACATTATATCAGTGATCCTTACTGTAAAAGCACAATTTTGAGTTCTCTGGTAAAAGGTAAAGTCAGTGATAATGTGATGATCATATGAATAACTGGATTTCAGGGTATTTTGTTTTCCGTCCTGAGTTTACAGCATTTGCTCTTTCCTGTTTTATATCATCAAGCAAAAATCTAATTATTACAGTGGTCTTGTAAATCACTGAGATTATCTCTTATCACGAAGTCATTATGGCCAGAAAGGAGACATTAATTCTCTGCTTTTATAAAATGACATTCACAATAATGTACTTCTATATGCCAGCAACAACAACAGAAAACTCCTCATAATGCTTCATTGTCTAGAGCCTATTTGTTTAATTTTTTAAAATTCTACCTGGCAGATTATGCTACAGTTGTACGTTAGTTATTGAAAATGCTTAATTCTTACAACATGGCAGTCTGCAATCTGAAATAATGTCTTGGTATTTATGTCATGGACATGGAGAAGTAAAAAGCAGTTATCCTTTAATTTTTAGCCATGAACAGAAATTGAAACACAAGGGTAAAAAAGGCAAGAGAGGATAGAAAGGAAGAGGAAGGTGAAGAAAGATAATTTAGAATGTTTCTGGAATGCCATTTACTCCTTACTTCTCTGACTCCAAGTACCAAAATCCCATTCTTTCTGGGATCTCGACATTGTAGGTACAGTCATTTTGAAATGCCACTTGATATAACACTTATAAAGTTCTTAACAGATTCTAGGAACTCTTCTAAGCCCCTTATGATATTAACATATTTAATTCCACAATAGCCCAGTAAAATAAGTACCAATATCACTTCGTTTTATAGATAGATACACTAAGGCTCAGAGAAGTTGGGTAACTTGCCCAAGGCCACTTGTACAAGGATTGGAGCCTGAGTAGTGTGGGTCTAGAGACTAGGCTATTAAATGCTATGCCACATTGCCTCTAATGGCTCTGATACAACCATTCTGTCCTGGGGATGTTTATATAGCAGCCTAAAATATGATTATTAAATTTGCTGCTAGAATAAAAATTCCAGGTAATGTTTGAAGCCCGAGTTTTACCCCTTCGTAACCTGATTTTCTGTTTTTCCTTAGCTTTACCCTACATTTGACCCTTGTCCCTCTGATGGGGATCCACAAGCTAGAAGGGCCAGTAGCAAAGGTCATACATGTTTACATTTGAAGGGCTGTATAAAATTCGTTGTAAGAACATCTTGCTTTATACTTTCTTTCCTTGAAGTTTCTTCCTTTAACTTCTAAACTTAATGGGAGGGCATATAAAGATGTTTTTCTAATCTTTTCTGTTTTGTAATATTTGGTTTGCAATGTACATAAGACAGACATAAAGATTCCTACAACTTGAGAGAAACTGGTGCTTGTGAAAAGTAATCTATACCAACTGTAATTAGAAAGGGCAAATCAGATCAGTTAAAAATAGTTATATTATGACTTGTTAGCAAATAGGTTTTATCTTTACCTTTAAAAATGTTGGTAATAACAGGTGTGGCTAATTCAGTTTTTTAAGTATTTTCTTAAAATTATTTTAAGCTCATTTTGTTATATATTACATATATAAAATCATGTAAAAGTTTTAAGAATTATTTTGTTATTTATGTCAGTTTTGGCAGCTCCAAATGTAGCCATGAAAGTCTTCTCCAGAGTGGACACTGGCATCTGTGCCTGATAATAGTTGAACCACAACACTGGTTGTTCTTTCTTTCTTTCCCCTTGGTTAAAATATTACATATTATGACAAGAAAGTATATGGATGTGTGTCTCACAAACCAAATTCCTTACTACTGTAGTTCAGGTTAAGGGCTCATTTACTCAACTCCTAGGATTAAATAAATAATTTATAAACAGTTCTAAAAATGTGATATTACTTCAAAAAATGGAAGAATATGCTTCTGAGATGTCTATAGGGTGTCTCTTGCTTAAGAGAGGGAAGAAGCTATAAGATTGCAATCCACAAAAGGACTGCATTAGCAGTTAAAGCTCCTTGTTATTTACAACCATTTTTATAGTCTTTAAGATTTCCAAAAAAAGAGTCCATCTGTATCTGTTTCAAGCTTATAGAGCTTTGAGTCCTTAATAGTTGCTGGTCTTTGGTGATAAAGATAGAAATTAACAGTATATAACATTTTTTAAGCCATTCATTCTTGTTACAGTTATTTTGTTAATGAACTCCTTTGACTCATTCGTGTTTCTGTGAACTTTTATCAAGTGAAGGAATGTACTTTAAAATATTTCAATAACTTGCTTGTAATTGTAACATACAATGTGTTAAGATACACTGCTTTGGCTTGCTGATTTCCTTTCCATTAGTACATTCATTCTGTGCACCACTTAGTGTTGCAGAAACTCAAACGTAAATATATTTTAAAATATTAAATATATACACACACACATATAAAACATATAAAATATCAAAGACATCATAATGTGATAGTTGACAAGAGAAGCTTGGATCAGGCAAATGTGAAATTAAGCCCTGGGTCGTCCATTTTTAACAGTGGACTTGCCAGGGCACTTAACCTCTCTAAGCTATATTATTTCCTTATATGTATAATAGAGATAATAATATTTATTTATTAGGGCTCTTAAAAGTAGTAAGTGAAATAATAAGTACTGAATAAATATGTTTTAAAAAGAAACCGAATAGCTGTTCCAAGAAATTTGGTTTAAAAGAGAAGGTGAGAATATTAAGAAATATCCTTTGCCAGTGATTTTTTTTTGTACTGTGTTATACAGTTTCTAATATTCACAGTTTTTCTCCTAACATCTGATATTAGAATGCAGCTTATAAAAGTACTTTTATAATTTGCATTTAATTGGAATTTTTTTCTTAGTAGTACATAAAATAGTGATGTGCTTTACAATTGATGACATTTTAGATTGATCAAAATATATATCAACATTTCTTTTTATTTAGAAGCCAATAATATCTAGTGGCTATGTTTTCAGACCTCATAATTGGGGGGCATTTATTATGCTAAATTCCTGAATCTTTCTTGGCATCATCTTGTACCTGCAAAATGAAAGCCTATCTCATGGCATTGTTAGAGTTACATTAGAACATATATGTAAGTTTCTTAGTACAGTGTTTTGTGCAGAATTTTTATTTATACAATATCCATTATTGCTATTATTATCCTCTATTTTCTAGTTAATTTGTATATTAGTAGACCTGGATGCTGTAGCCAAATTTGCCACTAATTAACTTAGGAATTTTGGGCAAAGTACTTAGCTTTTTTGTGTCACTTTCCTGTTCTACAAAATAATGCTTTGACCAAAATGAACTCAAAGTTAATTCTGACTCCAAAATTTTGTAATCTTCTTATCTAATTCAGAGTTATAATATAATGGGGCAATAAAATGAATTTTATTTTTTTCTTTCAGTTTGTGGGGACATCCATGGACAATTCTTTGACTTGATGAAGCTCTTTGAAGTGGGGGGATCTCCTGCCAACACTCGCTACCTCTTCTTAGGGGACTATGTTGACAGAGGGTACTTCAGTATTGAAGTAAGTCCACATCATTTCTTCTTAGCTGCTCAGTTTTGTATGGGTCAACAACATCTCAGTAAAATAAGAACAATAAATGTTATTGCCTTAAGAAAATTCATAACAGTGAAATTTAGTACACTTAATTAATAGGATGTTACATATTCTATTTCAGTTGATTTCCAATTTTTTTTTAAATTTTGCCTTTTGTTCACTTTATATATTTGCAAATTTGTGTAAGCTACATTCTATTTCCAAGTGAAGGAACTAATCAAAATTGATAAAATAAGCAGGAATGTGTTTGCATGTTTATAATTGTGAGAAAATTAAGTTACCTTTATAAATTGATATCAAAGTGCATGTGTGTCTGTGTTTTTGTTTGTGTTTGTGTGTGTATGTGTGAGTACACTTACAGCTGCTGTATTTTGTCTTTTTTGGCACCTGTCATCTAACTAGGGTAATTTGTCAAACTCATTAATTAAAACAAAACAGATAACCTTTGAGTGGAGGTTCTTCCTCAGCCTCCCATCTGCATCTGCTTTAGGTAAGTAGAATTATATTCAAAATAAAGGCAAGGGCCTTGTTTTATTCCTATGTTTTGTTCTTCTTGGTGCCTAACATGGTGTATCAATAAATATGTACTAAAATAAGTCTTAAAGAATCAGAGCTCATGTATAGTAGCTGACATTATATGTGCTTTCAAAATAGAGCTTTAGAAAGGAAAACTATTATTATTATTATTATTATTATTTTTTTTTTTTTGAATCGGAATTTCACTCTGTTGCCCAAACTGGAGTGCAGTGGCACACTCATGGCTACCACAGCCTTGACCTGCTGGGTTCAGGTGATCCTTCTCCCTCAGCCTTTCCATGTAGCTGGAACTACAGGGGTGCACCACCATGCCCGGCTAATTTTTTTATTTATTGTAGAGACAAGGTCCCGCCAAGTTGCCCAGGCTGGTCTCAAACCCCTGGGCTCAGGCAGTCCTTTCACCTTTACCTCCCAAAGTGCTAGGATTACAGGTGTGAGCCACTGTGCCCAGCCAGAAAATGATTATTCTTAGAGAGAAATCAACATTAAAGAAGTCTCATCCCAACATCATATTTGTAATAATCATATAAAAACATTATTTGATTTATAATTTTGTTAAGTACTGAATAAATATTTACTAAAGGAACACTTAATGTTGAAAACATGTCACCCTTAAACAGCTTTTATTTTTAAAGCCGTAATATCAATTTTATTTTTTAGTTAGTTAATGATCTGAATATATGAATATAAATATGTATAAGCATATACATATTACTGTTAATTTTTTAATACAATTAAGGATTACAAATTTCTTAATTATTCATGGTAATGATGAGGGAAGGAGAGGCAATAATGTTGTATAAATGTTTGGTGATGTTTCCTCCATTAGTAAACAAGTATTGTCAAGCACATAAAGTGTATATGAACTATGATCATGACTGTGAAAAAGGTAAAAGAAATGTAACATACATCCTTATTCTCTAGAAACTTAGATCTATGTTAGTGTGTACATCCATAAAAATCTACATAGAATCAGAAGCCAAAATGGGTGGTCATGCAGGGTTCAGTTATTCAAATGAATTATTAAAATCTTGTGATAAGATACAAAAAATACATGGAATAGAGAAAAGTGGAATTGGAATAGACAAAAGTAAGAGAATATTGAGAATACAACATGGTTGGGGAAGACTAAGGCAAAGAACAAATAAGGTTTGCTGGGAGGAAAAGTGAAGTCAGCAAAAGTACAGAGGAAAAAATTAATGAACTTCATGAACTTTGTTTTTGTTCTTGGGCTAATATGACCAACTTAACTGATATGGAAGGGCAACTGAGTAAAAATTTTGTAAGACCCTTGTATCACATTAGGAATGGCATCTGTAGGAGTAATAACAAAATAAACATCCATAGTGGTGGTTTGGACAAGACAGACATTTGTTTTTCCCTCTGTAAAAGCCAATAGACAGGCAGGCCAGGGCTGGTGCAGCCCAGCATGGTGCCAGGGCCCAGGTTCCTTCTACTTCATTGCTCTGATGTTCATGGCCTCATTCCAAAGGCAGCCTCATGACCCAGGATGCTATACCAGCTTCAAACGTTGTCTCCACATTGTATTCAGCAAGAAGGAAAGGAAGAAGGAAAAGGGTATGTCCTCCTGTTTAAGGATGTTTTCCAGAAGTGGCACAGTTGCTTTAACTTGTATCCCAGGGACCAGAATTTGTTACTATGGTGATTCGTATGTAGTCAGGTTTGAGAAAGACTGTGGTAGGCAACAAACAGTATGAGAGGTCAAGAGTTTCTGTTTTTCTTCTTGAATTAGGGTTATGTAGAATCTAAGTAAATATTTTAAAAAATATTTTAGTACTCTTTAGTTCATCTTATTCATTTAATATTTATGGTACTTCTAAAAAAATTTCAAGGATGAATTTGAGTTATGTGTTCTACTTTCCTTGAATCTTGTTTGTCACGTGAGGAAATGCTGAGACTATCTATCCTTTTGGGTTTTTATTTTTTAATTTTCAATTTTTTACTTTTTTTAAGTTGGAGTCTCACTGCGTTGCCCATGCTGGAGTGCAGTGGCACACTTACAGCCACCTCAGTGTCAACCTGTTGGGCTCAGGTGATCCTTCTGTCTCAGCCTTCCAAGTAGCCGGAACTACAGTTGTGTGCTACCAAGCCCGGCTAATTTTTTGATTTATTGTAGAGATGATGTCTCGCCAAGTTGCCCAGGCTGTTCTTGAACCTGTGGGCTTGGGCAGTCCTTTCACCTTAGCCTCCCACAGTGCTGGGATTACAGGCTTGTGCCACCACGCCCGGTCTCTTTTGGAATTTTATCAGCCAAATGATGGCATGCTATGTTGTAAACATTTTCTGACATTGTAACATTTCTGGGTTTTAACAGTGTATTTTGTATCTTTTTAAATGTAATAAAAGGCCATAACACTTTTTTATTAATTTGGTATTAAAGATAAACCACTAAATAATATGTTCCCTTAGTAACAGTTGGCAGGACAGGAGTTTTCCTTCTTTGTTCCGCCAACTTTGTTTTTGTATAATACAGCTTTACTGATTTTTATTTACCTTTTTTTTTGAGTTGGAGTCTCACTCCGTCGCCCAGACTGGAGTGCAGTGGCCGCTTCCGGCCACCGCAGCCTCGACCTGCTGGATTCCGGCGATCCTTCCGCCTCAGCCTTCTGAGTAGCCGGAATTACAGGCATGTGCTACCATGCCCGGCTGATTTTTCGATTTATTGTAGAGATGAGGTCTCGCCAAGTTGCCCAGTCGAGTCTCGAACCTGCGGGCTCAGGCAATCCACTCACCTCAGCCTCCCAAGGTGCGGGATTATAGACTGAGCCACCGAGCCCGGCTTTTTTTTTTTTAACTTAAAGAATGCAGGCTTCTGTATCTCTGACCTCAAACCACTTGAAATTTCTTAAACTTTTGCTAGAGCTTTTTATTTTTAATATTTATTTATTTGTGTGTATATTTGTTTGTTCATTTATTTATTGAGTTAGCCCCTCATTCTGACACCCCCGCTGGAGGGTTCATCGCAGCCTCGACCACCTGGGCTCAGGTGATCCTTCTGCCTCAGCTTCCTGAGTAGTTGAAACTACAGGTCCATGCCACCACACTCAGCTAATTTAAAAATTTTTTTTGTGAAGATGAGGTCTCACTGTGTTCCCCAGGCTGGTCTGGAACTCCCACCTCTGCCTTCCTAAATGCTGGGATTATCGGTATGAACCACACACCCAGCCTAATTAGTGCTTTTTAGAGCTTTTTTTTTTTTTTTTAAGTAAGGGCGTTAAGAAGCAGTCATCATTTATTTATTCCTTAGCAGAGTTTTTTTTTTAAGTCTTCAATTAATCTAGATATTTGACCTGGAAAATTGCTATATTTTGTGTTGTATGCTTCTTTTGAAATTCAAGCAAAGGATCAAAGAATTAAAACTGAATCTTGGTGACATATCAAACGTAGGTATCATAGGACAGTAAAAGTTCTAAGATGCATGTATCAGAGGCTCCATCTTCAAAAATGGCTTTTTAATTAATCTCCAAGTATCTGAGCATATAGCCCCAGGGACTTGGCACAAACATACAAAAATGACAAAATGTCCTATATGTGAAATATTCCATTTTGATTAGACTGTGACTTTTGTGATACTTTGGAATGACTCAGTGATATCATCCTCATATTTAAAATAGAACATATTTATATAATATACTTACTGAGAACACTTTGGGGATTTTTATTGTGATTAAGGAAGCTGACATTGTTAGCATGTTTTAAATACTATTGTTTGCATGGCTTGAATGATCTCATTATTCTTCACAACTCTGGAAGGAACATGTAAATGTGTACCCTTTGTGGGTGTCAGAAGCTGAGTCTCAGAAAGTGTCATGTGTAGTAAACAGCAGTGCTGGAGTTCCTAGCCTGTGCTCTTTCCATTACCCCAGGACTTGGCCATAGCATATTCAGTAGACGTACTACAGAGTACTACAAAAAATGTACACATCAGTAATGCAGAAATTGGCAAACACTGTTACATTTACTCATGCATATGCAAACAGGTATACATAGCCCTGTTGCCACCTATATAATCTGAAGATCAAAGCATTAAATATAAAATGTCCTCTGTGGGTACAATACTGTTGGTTTCAGAAAAATCCTAGAATAAGAGTTCAGTTTTCCAGTGTGCATTATCCTAAGAGGCTTCAAAAGGTTCTTGATTCCTTTCAATAATTCAGGACTCCACTACAGGTATTCTCCTTTGGCTATCCTCTGGGCGAAAAGGAGCACTTCAGTTTAATTTTTACCAAATCAGCTTTAAAGAATAGGTTCAAATTTCAAACAGGCTCTGCTGGGTATATTTACAGGCACTAAGTAATGTGCTCTGGGCAGTACATAGAGCTCGTTTTATGTACTCTCCCCCCACTCCCACCCCTGTCTTCTCTTTTTGCCAAGATTATAAATCATTTCCCACAGTTAGCCCAAATAAGACAAGCAAGCTTTTGAGTAGTGATGAAAGAGGTGATTTTATTTTGAGTAATAAATTATCTTACACCAAATACTGCTCTTTTCGATCATTGCATTACGCTACCTTATCTCTTTGATCAAGCATATGTGTATATATAGGTCCACAGCTGAGTGTGTGTGCGTGTGTGTGTGTGAGTGTGTGAGTGTGTGTGTGTGTTTTCTGAGAACAGGGGGGAAACTCAGAATTGCAAACAGAGGCACACACAGATGTTTCCTTCTGTTCATTTCCTCAAACTCCTGTCTAGCCATTCTTGAACTTAGCAGTGAGGTGACTCTTTCTGCTACCCACATGCAGGTCTCAACCCAAGTCTCAAGCACATTTAAGCATGAAGAGTTGTTGTGTTTATTATCTGTGAATTCTTAGACCAGAATGGACCACAGCAAGTCATGCAGTGTTCCATCTTCGGCCTGAAAAGATCAAGCAAGCAGTACAGCAAACAATGTTAGGTGACAGAGTTATGTCATAGACTTGAGGAAGAAATTGTCTGGCTGTCTCCCTGCAGCCAGTCGTCTTTTTAGTGCACTGCTATTCTCCCACTGCCTCTCTGCATGCTTGTCAGATCAGCAAATGATGTCTTGGAGGAGCTACATTTGACATTTCAGGAGTTTGGATCTTTTGCCAACTAATGTATATCCTTCACTTAATTACCAATGATTGAGAAGCAGAACTTTTCATTGGAATGTTTCACAGCACAGATAGTTATGTTAGAGCGGATTGTTATATAGCTAAATCTGTTTGTTTTCTTTTTTACTTCCTTGTCTCCCCTTCCACAGCCATCTTTCTCTGTACAATTTTTCAAGAATTCTTATCATTAAATAGCATAAATTACAAAGTAAATCATTACACAGTTATTATCAACAAACCGATTCAACTAATTTTAAAACTGATATTCTTAGTGCTGCTTCATTGGGAAAGATAGAAGAAAATTAAATAGGAGAAAGCTGTGTCTGTGGAAAAAATGAATAAAACAATAGAGTATGCTCTATCATCTTTCATTTGAGTAGCAAACTAACTTTCAAATGTAAATATTTGTTTAATTAAGAGTAAGAATGGGAAGACAGTAGGGGTCCAGTTGAAGTGATTAGTGTAACTCATTTACATCATCCAAGTAAAAAAGGCCAGTGTGATAAGGCCCTTTGTTTCTACCTTAACCACTTAAGTCAGTGAGAATTTTATTCAAATTAGCCATCTGATATCACATAGACAAAAATAAACAATTTTATTTCACTAATTTCATTGATTGTGAACATTTGTTTTTGACAAGAGACTTTCCTTTTTTAAACTAATAATCAGGGTGTGATTTTACAGAATATCTTCCTCTTCAGAATTTTAGAACTTTAGGTGGCAAGATAGTTGCCAGCAAGACCCTGTTGTGCTTGGCAGCTTTTCGCCCACCGTGAAGGGTTAAGGCTGGCAGGCCTCCACTCTCCAGTCCACCCTTGCCCCTTTCATTTACCATGCCACTTCTTACATATTGGCTGCATTTGTGGTTTTATTCAGTGTTTGGTACGATATGTTATTCTTGTCACAGGGGAGAAGGAGATAAAATGTAAAAAGAGGACTCTTATTTTTAGGGCATTTTGAGCCAAGAATTTGAAATTGAGTTGAAATTGAGTTGTTATTCATTATATCTCTCTCTCTGTGTCTCTGTCTCTGTCTCTGTCTCTGACTCTGTTGTTCTCTCTCTGACTGTGTCTCTCTCTTGTCTCTTCCCCTCCTCCCTCCCTCTCCTCTTCCCTCCCTCCCTCTCCCCCTCTTTTCTCTTTCTCTCCCCACTCACTCCTCCCCCTCCACAGCTCTTTTTTTGGTGTTTTGTCTTCCTCCCTTCCTTCCTTTCATCTTTTTCAAGTACTGGAGAGGAGCTAATATTTCCGGAGCTCCTACCATACACTAATACACTAGGTGCTTTATATCTCCTACCATATACTAAGTGCTATACATTCATTAAAT
Organism: Tarsius wallacei; assembly: GCA_963574415.1. Classification (NCBI taxonomy): domain Eukaryota; kingdom Metazoa; phylum Chordata; class Mammalia; order Primates; family Tarsiidae; genus Tarsius; species Tarsius wallacei. The sequence goes on from CAUYQG010057466.1 coordinate 28,075, forward strand.
AATAAGGTAAATTAAGTATATATTGTATCATTTAGAAGGTGTAAACATATGTTAGGAATATTTAGCATACAGCATTTCTGTATTATTCTTTAAGGTTTCCGTTATGAAAGAGTTACAGTAATTAGACTAGAGGTGATAAAGCCACATGCTAATATAAAAGCACAGTCTTTAACAGGTTAAAAAAAAAGAGAGTGTGGGTTCCAGAATGTAATTTCTCTACTAGTTGTAGTTTAAATTTTAACTGGAAAGATAGCTTTGGTTTAAAATAAATTGTTACAATCCAAAATAATGTAAAGAAGGTAAGATTTGTTATTACATTACCAAAAGAATATTGACTGGGAGGAAGCACAAGGGAGCCTTCTTGGTGCTGAAATGTAACTGGATCCGTGTAGTGGTTTCATGGGAGCATACATGTATAGCAATTAATAGGCCTGTAATTTGACATATGCACACTTCACTGAATATGTTATACTTTAAAGAAAAAAAATCTTTTTTAAAAGTTAGCTACAGTGCAACTAAAGTATGTATTCTCTCTCCCAACATATAAATAAAATACACTCAATATAGTAATTTCAACATGTAAATACGTATATTTTAAAGGACTTTAATACCTGTTTATATTCCAAATTAGACATTCTAAGACAACCAATTTGGAAACTATGTAATATATATAATGTATTATATATATATAACTTTTAGATTAAGATTATAACCTTATGCACTTTAAATTGGGAATAATCTTCTCACTGACATTAATTTATAAATATCTCCTCTGAAATGGGAGACAAGCTTGAGTAATCAGCTGTAAAACCCAGTACATAGCAGAGACTCATAAGCCACTAGACTACCTGCTAAGATAATAGGAACCTTTACACGTATCGACAGATCATGATGCTTCAAGGATCACTTGTATAGGCCATTTGGTTAACTTTTCAAAAGTATTACTATATTAGTCACATGAACTTTAGCTAATAATTATAATCAAAAAATGGTCTTTAGAAAATTAAGTAAAGCAACATATGTATAATTTCTAATGGTCATTAGAAAATTAAATAAAGCAACATATGTGTAATTTTATACCAACCTATTAGTTTTGTCTACTTTAATCATAATTACATAGTTAGAAACAATAACTTGCTTGAACAACACAATAATACACACTCGTTCTAATAATTCGTGTTTTCTTCAAAACATGGGCTGTATATTCAAACATAATTAGTTTTCACGCATTTCATAAATTATCATATAAGATGACAGAGATGAGTTGGACTCGGTGGCTCAGCCTGTGATCCCTCGCTTGGGGAGGCTGAGGTGAGTGGATTGCCTGAGCCCGCGGGTTCGAGACCCGCCTGGGCAACTTGGCGAGACCTCATCTCTACAGAAATCAAAAAGTAGCCGGGCGTGGTAGCGCACGCCTGTAGTTCCAGCTACTTGGAAGGCTGAGGTGGAAGGATCGCCGGAGCCCAGCAGGTCGAGGCTGCGGTGGCTGGGAGCGGCCACTGCACTCCAGTCTGGCCGAGAGTGAGACTCCAACTCAAAAAAAAAAAAAAGATGACAGAGATGATTATTCTTCATAGATAGCACAACAAATAAATTATCAGTAGCTTTTCCTTATAAACATTCTTCAGCATAACTACTATATGTTGGAAAGCTGATTATTAAAGTATAAATATTATGGGG
>CAUYQG010057468.1:0-11776 GCA_963574415.1 Tarsius wallacei
TCACACACAAAAAGGAATATCTCGGCATCTTCCTAACCAGAGAAGTGAAAGACATTTATGAAGAAAACTGCAAAACACTGCTCAAAGAAAACAAAGAAGGCACAAACAAATAAAAAAAAATATTTCATACTCATGGATAGGAAGAGTTAACATTGTTAAGATGTCCATTCTACTAAAGGCAATCTACAGATCCAACACAATACACATGACATTACTAACATCATTCTTCTCAGACCTGGAAATGACAATACAGAAATTCATATGGATACATAAACGACCATGGAGAGCCAACAACCCTTAGCAAAAGAAACAAAGTAGGAGGTATCACACTTCCATACATTAAACTTTATTATGAAACCACAATAATCAAAACAACCTGGTATTGGTAGAAGAACAGGCACGTAGACCAACAGAACAAAATAGAGATTCTGGAAGCAAAAGCTCAATTTCTTAGCCAGCTCATCTTTGACAAAGCTGCCACTAACAACCACGGGGGAGAGGAGAACCTATTCAATCATGTTTCCTGTAAATGGAAATTTTTAATAATAAATTTGTAGATTCACATGCAGTTGTAAAAAATAATAGTTAGCAATCCCATATATCCTTTACATAGTGATGGCATCTTGCAACTGAGGTATTGATGTTGATGCAGTCCATTGATCTTATTTAGATTTCACCATTTTTCTTGAACTCATGTGTGTGTTTCGTTATATGTAATTTTATTACTTGTGTAGGTTCATGTATCCTTCACCACTGTCAAGATGTGGAACCATTCCAACATCACTAAGATTCCTCCAGTTGATTGTCCTTTAAAAATCACACCCACCTCTCTCCCATCCTTTCCTGACACCTTTCTCCCTTTCAAGCTCCCATTCTGTCCCTAAACACTGGCAACCATTAGTCTGCTCTCTTTTACTAAAATGCTATCGTTTAAAAATGTTTACATATATATCTGTATATTTACATATATACATATGTGTATTGGGAATTATACAGTGTGTAATCTCGTGGGATTGATTTTTTTATCCAGCATAAACTCTGAAGATTTATCTAAGTTGATGTATCATTCGTTCATTTCTTTCTCTTGCTGAGTAGTATTACGTGCTATGTATGTATCACAGTTTGTTAAGCATTCATCTATAAAGTTATTACTGGTTTTTTTCTACTTTTTGGCTACTACAAATAAGGCTGCTGTGAACATTCATGTATAGGTTTTCCGTGGAAATGTATGTTTACATTTTTCTGTAATGAATACCCAAGAATGAAATTTCTGGATTGTATTGTAAATACGTTTTGCTTTATAAGAAATTGTTTAAGCCGGGCTCGGTGGCTCAGTCTGTAATCCCATGCTTTGGGAGGCTGAAGTGAGTGGATTGTCTGAACCCTTGGGTTCGAGACCCACCTGGGCAACTTGGCGAGACCTCATCTCTACAACAAATCAAAAATTAGCCGGGCGTGGTAGCGCGTGCTTATAGTTCCAACTACTTGGAAGGTTGAGGCAGAAAGATCGCCGGAGCCCAGCAGGTCGAGGCTGTGGAAACCGGGAGTGGCCACTGCTCTCCAATCTGGGCGACTGAGTGAGACTCCAACTCAAGAAAAAAAAAAAAAGAAACTTAACACTGGCGGTTCAAAGGGAAAACTGATGGCAGAGGTGAAAGTCAAGTTTATCAAGTATGCCCCTTTACATATTTAAATCCTAAACCATGTCACTATATTACCTTTACAAAAATTAAATAATTTTAAAAAAGAAAATATGTTACTGGAAAAAAAAAGGTTGTGTGCAAAGAGGATATGGGAAGTAAGCAGAGGTTGGAGAGACAAGAAAGGAAGATCCTGAAATCTGACAAAATCAGAATTACTTGATTGGAGAGCAAATACTAAAAGAGAGAAGAAAAACAAAGTAAGTGAAAAAAAAGGAGGAAGAGATGGAGGAGGAAGAGGAGGAGGAGGAGAAGGGCTTCAGTCCCAGGAAAAACTATCAGGGAGCCAAGTTTGTCAGAAAATTATAGGTAATCCCATGTGAAATTGGGGATTTACACAGAACATGCACTTTCTAAAGACAGTTTGCGTCTACACTTTAAACAGACAGGGATATGAAATAAGAGAGGATGCAGCCAGTTTCAGGCAATGTTATTCAGATAGAACTGAAGATAAGAGGTGGTTTAAGGAACAGTCTCAACATTTCATTTGGAATGGCAAGTGAAAAAAAAAGGATTATCTGCCTCCTACTCAGGTTAAAGCAAAAATCACAAAAACAAGATATCATCTAACAGTGGGACCTTCAAGGAGAGTGGAAAAGACTGCCCCTTGTATGCAGCATGTAGCATAATCATTCAAGTGATATAGATTAGGTTTTCTAAATATATGGTAAATATATACACAAAACATATGTGTTTTAATACAACTTTAGCATTATATGTAGACGATTTTGAGATTTACCTATTAGCATTAGTTGTTACTGATTACAGTGGGTAAGCTTGATAGAATTACTTGGCAGTGGTGTGGAGATACTGTGAGGTTTCAGGAAAAAATCGGGGGAGGGGGGTTGGCTGAATTTGGTTCAGGCTATATGTTCAGGAATAAAGGTGCAATATTTGAGAGCTAAACAGACTGTACTCTAAGAGGTGAAAAATGGATGTGGGATATTATCTAGATGCCCTCTGCTCATAAACTGTTTACTCAAGTCTTTCATAAAATTGTGTGGTTGCATGGTACTCCCATGCAAAGAACATAGGGGCTCCTTGGGTGCAAGCTGTGGGCAGGAAGGGAAAGGCTTCTTTCATTCATTTATTCTCCACCTAGCTCTTCTGAAGTTCTTGAAGCCCATGATTACCTAACACATTGGTAGAATTACTACAGTGCTGGGAGAATGTGAATGAATGAGTCTGGTAAGCCAAATTGAAGACCTATGCTTGATCAAGTATCTAAAATTTATTTATTGAAAATATACTTTTGGGCAGTTGGCACACACAAGACACTTGTAGGCACTGAGAAACCACCAGTGAATAATAATAATAAAAAGGTTATTTAGAGCTTACATCCCAGGGTATAGAGGAAGAGAAGATGAAAAAGAATAAGTAAAATGATATCAAGTGTTGATATCTGCTGAATAAATAATAATACAGTGATAGCAAAGGAATAGAGACTCACAAGATAGGAGGGCGCTTTGTATGCATTACTTTTTTTAGAGTCATCAAATTATGCATTTATGATAGAATGGCATTTGAACAAATACCAGATGGAAGGGAAATAAGGGACCCCAAGGAGTATGTGTATTCAGAGGAGATGAAACAGTAAGAACAAGGTCCTGATGTTTGTTGTGTTTAGGAAGCAGTAGGAAAGCCCAGATGTTTTTGAGTAGGGCTAACACAAGAAGAATGTGATGGCAGACAGGATGAGACTGTAAGGATTCTTGTAGGCCAATATCTAGACTTAGATTTTTCTCTGTATGAGGTAAAAAGTTAAAGTTTTCGTGTGGGGAAGTAATATGTTATTTATTTTTGAATAGGCATTTTATTTAAGTGGTTTATCAATAAAGATGGTATGTAACAGTTTTATACTAAGTGATCTTGTCCCCCTCCCTGTCTCCATTTACTTGGTTTACCTGTATTTTCAGGAATCTATTTTTATTAGCTGTCATATAATATTATCTTCCAGCAAATACAAGGACTTCCAAATATATTTCTATCCCTACCACTTCACTTTTTTATACCACTTTTTACATACTTTATTAAATGCTCCTTTTCTCCTTGCTTATTTTTATTGAATAGTATATTCTAGAGAGCTCTATGGCAATAAACAGACATTATCCTCATTTCTTTATACAAATGCATATTATTCCATTATATGGCTCTCCCATAATTTAATTATCCTTATTCTATTTCTAGCCACTCCAGTTTCCAATTCTTGCAATTATAAACAACATTGCAAGAAAATACAAAAACAACCAAAAACCTTCTCTTTAGTATGATACATGTGAAACAGTTATGTTCCCACAAATGAATACATACTTAGGGTTGAGGTTACTCAGAGAGGTCATGTGTTTATATTTTTAATAAATATTGCCAGATTGCCCTCCTAAGACTTATATCCTCTATAGTCTCACTAGTAAGAGAGACTATAATTTGATTGTATTTTTTATCATTATATCAAGCATCTTTTTATATAATTATTGGACATTTGCATTTAATTTATTTCCTGGTAAATGTCTTTTTCTCTTCTTTGATCATTTTAAAAGTCATATTGTTAGTTTTTTTCAACTTCAGTAACCTTTAATACATTAGGAAGAATAGTTTATACTGTTGGAAAAATACATTTTCTTGTTTATATATTTTTAAAACTCGCCATTGTTATTTTAATGCTTATGTGTTAAAATTTGTGACTTCATAAATGTATTCTGGCTGCTTTGTTTTATATATATTCCAGGTAGATTAGGATAAAAGCAAGGTGTCAAGTTAGGAGGCAATTGTAAAAGCCACTGGAGAAATGATGTTGGCTTAAATTAACATGACAGTGGTAGAAATAAGAAGTTTTTAGATCTTGGATATATTTTGAACTTGCTAATGGATATTGCCTTTGAGGGGTGGTAGGGTGAAGAAGTTGAGGATGAAGCAATTGTTTCTGAACTGAGGAAATGAAAGATGGACTTGCCCTTAACTGATTCCATAAAAGATACAGATTTAGGATGAGACTTTCAAAGGAAGGTGTTGAGTGGGTGATCAGATAATCAGCTCTGGGTTGAGCCACGGACTGGAGACATGAATTCAGGAGCTGCCAATATATAAATGATATTTAAAATTATAGGAGTAGACAAGAGTCCATAGGAATAAATGTAGGTGGATGAGAGAAAAGAAACAAGAACTGAGTCTTGGAAAATAAGGAGGAACCAATAAAAAAAAAAAACAAAACAAAGAAGAATAGAAATGGTCACTGTGGTCAGAGAGGAACAGAAGAAGTCTCAAAAACCATGCGGAAAAACATTTCTAGAAATAAGTGACCATCTTTACAAAACACTGCTTCTATCTTGAGTAAGAGAAAAGCTGAGAATAGTCCATTAAATTTAGGAATTTGATTGCCGTGACTTTTATAAGATCTGTATTAGCAGCATGATAAGGTAAAAGGAAAATTGGTACTATGGTGAGGGTTTTTTAAAATTACAGTATATTGCATGCTAATCAGAGTGATGTGGTAGAAGAGACAAATTAATAGTACAGAAAAAAGCAGAGAGGTGTTGAATTTGATGTCCTTAAGTTAATGAGATAAGATTTAGTCTACCCCAAGTTACATTGTTTGGCATTGGGTGGTTATATACAGTCAGCATGATGGTGTTTGCTTCAATCTTACTCATCTGTCCAGTAATAGCAGTAGATTAATCAGATAATTAAATTAAACAAGAATATAGGCATTTCCAGGAAATCTTAACTGGGAGGATGGGAGGCATTGGAGTTGAGGGTAGATGCAAGAGATGATAGACCATGGGATTTAAGCTGACTAAGGATGGAAATTGGGATATAAATGGCTGTAAGACAGCAAGCATGTGTCTGGTTCAATGTCTTACAGGTCCCAGAAAGGAATAACAATCGTTGAAGTTGGGGAATTAATGGGAGGACCTTGAAAAATAAGAGATGATGCCTAGAGGGTAGGAAATTTCAAATGAAGGTAATGGAGAAAACATAATAATTGATTAATAAAAGCTATTGGGTAATACTTCAGTGTACTAGGGGAAGAGAACAATCTTTCAAAAAGCGAAGTCAAGGAACTGAGAACCAAGATTTTGAAAGAATTGTCTATGTATGTATTCAAATCATTCAAAAACTAAGACAGGAGTACTATTGGAGGGAGTGAGTGGAGATATTGTATCATCCTGTAAATTACAACAAATTATTTATTTTAAAATTTGCTTCACATAATTTCAGTTTTATATCAAGGACATCATATCTTATTAGTGTTTAATAAAAGTATTTTAAAAATATATGAATTATCTAATACTAAAAAAGCAATTTAAATCTGAATTTAATTTAAAGAGTCTTCTTTTAAGAAATAGAAAAAGACTGGGCATGGTGGCTTACACCTCTAATCCCAGCACTTTGGAAGGCGGAAGCAAGAGACCAACCTAAGCAACTTGACCAGACTGCATCTCTACAATTAAAAAAAAAAGTTAACCAATTGTGGTGGTGTGTACCTGTAGTTCCAGTTACTTAGAAGGCTGAGGTGGAAGGATCACCTGAGACTAGTAGGTCAAGGTTGCAGTAGCCATGAGCATAAAACTCCACCCCAGCCTGGGTGACAGAGTGAGACTCTGACTCAAGGAATGAAAGAAGGAAGGAAAGAAGGCAGGAAGGGAGGGAGGGAGGGAGGGAAGGATGGAGGGAAGGAGAAAAGAAGGAAGGAAGGAAGAGAAATAGCTGCTTACTTTAACAAAATTGGATAATATGGATCAGTATTGTTTTTAATTAATTCTTACCCTCCTTATCCTACATCTTGTACTTTTTGATCAGTGCATATCTTTCCTCATAATAAATCACTTGGGTTTTTTTTTAGTGTTAGATGATTTATATATATTTTTAAAATATAAAAGCTTTTATCAAGGTTGATTTCTGGTTCACACTGACCCTACTTAGTGATGTGGGAATAGGTCTGGTGAGAGTGCTCTAAAGATATAGCCAAATAAATCACATAGACTCAAGGATTTAGTTTTGACCTGCTCAGTCTACTCTACCGTTAGAAAAAAAACCTAACCAAATTATAACTTCTGAAAAGGGTATGAGCTACAAGCTTTTATTTAAAAAAAACAAAACAAAACATATCTGCTAAACCTGAGTACCTAAAGTAAATAAATTATACTTTCAACTTTGGTAGAAGATTACATATTTTAAAAATATTCACAGAGTACTCATGCTGACATTCAGATTTTATGTACACTGACTACCATTTATTTTAATCAAGCAATGGTCTCCACTGTGTCAATCTTGGCTGTCAGAAAGCAGAAAAAAGAAATGCTGTCTGAACAGACCCCAGAGAAATTAAATAATGAGACTTAATTCAGTGAAATATGACTAATATATGACACATGGGTGGGACAATCCACGTGAAAATAAGTTTAGTATAAATCAATGTGAATATTGAATAGAAACAATTTTATTTTTCTAGTCAAAGCTATCTTGTTTCAAAAATGTATCTGTAACATACCTTATTTCTTATCTTAATGTGGTATGCAAATAGACAAAATCTAGTCTATACTGAAAAGGTACGGTTAAGAATATTTTCAAAACTCTACTTTGAGGAAGAAACAACTAAAAAAGAAAATGGCATAGTTTAGCAATGAAGGAGGCTCACAGCTGAGAAATATGTTGTTCACAAATCCCAGGACTGGCTCTCAGTTACATGCAATTGTTGAAAGCACTGAGCTGCTGAACTCCTTAGCATAATATAAAATTAATCATTAAAATCTACAAACATACAGAGAGAGGGAGAGAAAGAGAGAGAGAGAACCCAAACAATTGTAGGCATCAGAGAGAAGATACCCAGTGATTTTTTTTTCAATGCACTATTCAAAGCATTTGCTATTTGTACCACACATTTAACAATTTAATTTTATTTATGTCTCATGTTCTTAAATACATTATAGGGTTTGAAAGTATTCTTAGATTTTGTATTCCTGCAGGAATGAGTGTAGTGTCGTATACGTTGGCAGCTCTTCATAGTTGTTAAACACACATAACAAGACAAACCAGCATCTAATCTGTAAGGGACAAATTCAGGAGCAATGAGTCACACCACATAGCCTCAGAATGATCATTACTCTTGAATTTACTTATAATAATAAAGCACATACATTCATATTCAGAGAAAAATAATATTTAATAATTGATTGTGAATGGCTAAGTTTAGCTCTTTGCTTCTAAACAATAAAACTTGCTCTAAAAAGTCATGTTTTAAAAACTATGAGAACTTAAAGACAAAAAAAATTATGCTATGAGTTCTTTCAATCACATTGCCCTAAAACCATTTGGAATATGGTGAAATTATTTTATTTTCCTTCATTTTTTTTCTGTGTGGACTCTTGAGATCAAAAGTAACAATCTGTTTCAATTAACTTTAGAAATAGAAAAATTTTGGAAAAGGATAAATGAAAAGTGTCTTTGTGGTATTCTCCATTGCTCTGTCAGCCAATGGCTCAGGGAGGTGATATACAGAGGACACGAGCCCTGTCTTCGGAGTTAGGTAGGCCTGTGTTCCAGTCCATCTCCACCATTTTCTAAGTAACAAGAAAGTATTTGGAAAGTCATTAGCACTGTATCTCAAACATGCTAAGTACACGATAAGATCAGCTATTATTTTTTTAAATTTCTGATTTGGTATAAAAATGTCTTCATATATTTAATAACTGTTTTCTATATTAGGATATGCCAGAAAGTTTGCTTTTTATTGATAGCATGATAACAATTCATACCTTTTCACAAAAGCACTTTTGAAACCACTTCAAGCTCTACATTTAGAAGGTTCTCCTCCAGTCTCAACTCCCTCAACAAACGTGCCAGGACATCAGTAGGCCAACACTGCAGTTCTAGAACAGACTTCCAGCACCTTCCATTTCATTAGCTCTCTTTGAAACTCAGCAATATAAATATATATATCCTCTTCCTTGCTTATATATTTTAACTTTTGTCTGCTAGAAATTTTAACTTTGTAACTTAACATTCTAATTTTGTAGTCTTCAATTCTTCTCATATCATTATATATCATTATTCTATTTAATTTTACCCTTTATATCATTATATGTTCATTATAAATATAAGGAATTAGACTTACTCTGTGAATGTCTGTTTTTTTATTAATTTTCTTCATAATGTACTCAACTCAATGCAAATATTTTATAGCTAAAAATATTTGCATAATATAAAAGACAACTTCAAGGCATTTGTGTTAACGAATATAACAAAAGAAATAGAGATGTGGAGCTAGGGTAAAATGTAACAAGAATTAGTTTTGAAATTAGGTTTGAAAGTGAAACTAATAAGCTAGCTAATCATTTACTTGGCAACCACTTATAAAGATTCTTGTCTGTACATGTCACTGTGTAAAAAAAAGAAGGGTTGAAGACTTCAATAATCTGATATTATATTAATATACATAAATGGAATGTGCTGTATAAGAACAGTTAAGAAGAATACAGTTGAAAGTCCCCCAGTTTTGTTTTTGTTTTTTTTTTTTTTTGAGTTGGAGTCTCACTCTGTCGCCCAGACTGTAGTGCAGTGTCCGCTCCCGGCCACCGCAACCTCGACCTGCTGGGCTCCGGCGATCCTTCCACCTCAGCCTTCCAATTAGCCTGAACTACAGGCGCACACTACCACGCCCGGCTGATTTTTTATTTATTGTAGAAATGAGGTCTCGCCAAGTTGCCCAGGCGGGTCTCGAACCCTTGGGCTCAGGCAATCCACTCACCTCAGTCTCCCAAGGCGCGGGATTACAGGCTGGGCCACCGAATCCGGCAATTTTTCTGAATTTTTTAAAATTTCATTTTAAAATTGTGGGGTACAATTCAGGGTTAGGTATACAAATACTCATTGTGCAGGGATGCTTGTTGATAAAGTGTGCTCCCTCTTTCCCAGGCAGGTTCCCACTACTGCCAATCCCACCTCCCAGCCTCCCCACCCCCCATTTCCTGCTAATGTCATTTCTTTTCTTATGGTATTATGGTAGAAATGAGTGAGAACATGTGATACTCACCTCTTTGTTTCAAGCAGAAAGTTTCACATTCCCGGACTTTAAGCTTTTTTATAAAGCTACAATAATCAAAACAGCCTGGTATTGGTACAAGAACAAGCATATAGACCAATGGACTAGAATTGAGATTCCAGAAACAAAATCTCAGTTTCTCAACCAACTCATCTTTGGCAAATCCTCCACCACCAACCAATGGGGAGAGGAGAACCTATTCAGTAAATGGTGCTGGGAAAACTGACTGACCACATGCAGAAGATTGAAATAGGACCTCTACATATTCCCATACACAAAAATCAACTCTAAGTGGATCAGAGGCCTAAACGTAAAACCTCAAACTATAAGAACCTTCGAAAATGCAGGAGACACTCATATGGAAATTGGAACTAGCAACCAATTCCTGATCAAAACCCCAAGTGCCCTCACAACAAGAGATAAGATAGACAAGTGGGACCTTACCAAACTGACAAGCTGCTGCAAAGTCAAAGAAACCATCAAGAGAGCAGGGAGACAGCCCACAGACTGGGAAAAAATATTTGCCAACTCTGTATCTGACAAAGGCCAAAATTTAGGATCTACAAGGAACTCAAACATGTTGAAAAGAAGAACCAATTTCATTTAAAATGATCTTGTAAGAAAATTCAGTGTTAATCCTCAAGTTATAATGCTTATAATAACTTAGGGAACTATTTGGATCCACAATGCGGTTTGCTTCCCTCAACAAACCTTAGACAATTTGATAGGTAGAAAAAGCTAATTCTGCTTCTCATTCATTAGCATGTTTGGAACTTGTGTATATTTGATTTCATTCTGGAAATTAAAATATGAATCAGACACATTGTCATCCAGAGTTTCTGCATGAGAGACATATAGCATATTTTCTGCTCTATGAAAAACCATTTGTTGTACCATCATCTTCAGCTAAATTTTATTTTGCATTTTTTCAGGCATGAATTGCATCAAGCTACTTGATACATGGCAGTAAAACATTTTGTATACTTTCAGTTACGACCTGTTGGACAACTATTTCAGATGGAAAGAAGTGCCTCCTAATGGACGGTTAGTTCCTAGAGTAGAAAAATCAATGCCCAAATTAATCTTATCTCTTTCTCCCATATTTTTCAGATGCACATAAAATCCTTAGTCTAGTATGCTGTCTTACTCATTTGTACCTAAGTGGGTGGCTAAAAGTTCTTACTACTATAATGGGTCAGTATTGCCTACTTTAGTCTCCTTTTGGGGAAAGAGGATAGCATAATTTTCTGCAATCTTTTTATGGCAAATCAGGATTTACATCCTTAGAGGGTATGAAAACTTCCATCTTCTATCATCATCTGAATTATTGCCATATAGATCAGATAAATACACACTAATACATAGGAAAACTTGTGGATCTTAAATATCTACATGTTTTATTCAGCTCTTCATTTATTCATTTTTTCAACAGCCACTTACTGAGGTAATGGGTATTAAAGTTGGAATGTTACATAAAATGTATTCCTATATTTATATTTAATGGGAATATAAAAAATATTAAATTACATATTCGAATAAGTATAAAATTATTATGGGAATGAGGGAATAAGAAGAAAAAACATTTTTAATTTTAGAAAAAAATGTTTTAGTTTGTGTTTTTCCAAAAGCAGACACTAAATTAAAGCTCTGAATGCAGGAGCTTCAACTCAGAGGTGATCCCAGCGCTTACAAGTGAGGAAGTGTGTAAAATAAGAAAGAAAAGAAGAAAGGTTGTAAGGCTGTGTTAGTTTTACTGCTGTGGGCAAAAAAAGCTCCCTTCTTAATCACAGTGAGAACTTGTTGAGAAATTGTGATGCAGTCTCTGAATTATAGGATCTTGGTATTAGAAGTTGCATCATTTATACAGCAATTCCTATTCCCTAATGGTAGAGGGTTGCACCCTGGGTGCTAAATTATCACATTTAGAAACAGAGAATGGTTGGAAGGCTGAGGCGGAAGGATCGCCAGAGCCCAGCAGGTCGAGGCTGCGGTGGCCGGGAGCGGCCACTGCACTCCAGTCTGGGTGACAGAGTGAGAC
>CAUYQG010057469.1:0-19766 GCA_963574415.1 Tarsius wallacei
CTTCCGCCTCAGCCTTCCAAGTAGCTGGAACTACAGGCGCGCGCTACCACGCCCGGCTAATTTTTGATTTATTGTAGAGATGAGGTCTCACCAAGTTGCCCAGGTGGGTCTCGAACCCGCGGGCTCAGGCAATCCACTCACGTCAGCCTCCCAAAGTGCGGGATTACAGACTGAGCCACCGAGCCTGGCGAATTTTTTTTTTAAGAGGCAAGGTCTGGCTTTGTGGCCCAGACTGAAGTGCAGTGTCTCCCTCATAGCTCACTGAAGTTTTGAACTCCCGGGTTCAAGCAAGTCTCCTGCCTCAGCCTCCCAAGTAGCTGAGACTATAGGCGCATGTCACCATGTGCGGTTATTTTAAAAAATATATATATATTTTGCATAGACATGACGTCTCGCTCTGTTGCCAACTGGCCTCAAACTCCTGGCTTTAAGTGATCCTCCCGCCTTGGCCTCCCAAAGTGCTGGGGTTACAGGCATGACCCACCGTGCCCGGCCAGAGAGAGAGTCTTTAAACACAGGCAGACCTGGGTTCAAATCTTGCCTCTATCACTTAGCATCAAGTGCCAAGAAGTCTTGGGACAGGTGCCAACTTCTGTGTACTTTAGTAAGCTGAAATTAATAACAGTAACTACTCCAGAAAATTGCTATAAGGTTTGCATGAGATGATACATGTACAATACTCATGCTACTTCTCATTCCCTCAAAAATAAAAATAACAAAATCTATTTTGGGGAGTTTGGCAAATGCAAGCGAACAGACATTATCCCATTTGATTGTGGCAATGACCCTGAACAGGCATTACCCCATTTGATCATGGCAATGACCCTGTGAGTTCAGTAATTATCACTGGGGATTTACAGGGCCTCGAGGTGGCAGTGGCAACCTCTCTCTGTGGGATTCTGGCTCTGACAATAAAGTGTTGTCCTTCCCACCCTCCTGCCCCCCTCCCCCCATGGTAGCTTTCTGGATGCCACTTCCCCAGGTACCCTGTGGCTTCAGGAATTCAAACTCCCCATAGGGTCACACGGTTCTTCCTTCCTTCTCCCTCTGGTTTTCATCAAAAGTGCCGCCTGGCCCACAATCCCACACCTCACGAAGCCTGAGGTCGGCGAGGCGATGGGGTCTGAGAAACTATGTCCATGTTGGAGTCTGGGGGTAGCACTGCCATTTTCTGAAAAAAATACATAGAGAATACTCAGTTACATTTGAATTTCAGATAAATGACAAATATATATTTAGTGTATGTCGGCCCTAAATATTGCATGGGACACACTTTTGTTATCAAATTATTTTTTATTTGAAATTAAATGTAGCTGGGCCACCTCTCTGGAAGAGCACCCTTGGTCGCTTGTACCCTGTGATGGCAGCACTGGCCTGGGGTTAGACATTCTGCATCCAGTCTGTTCTGTCACCTGCCCTCTGTGCCGAGGACACTCACTTCTGCTTTCTAAGTCTCACTGTTGCCATTTTTAAAAAGGGCATAATGACTCTTGCCTTGCGCTCCCATTTAGCCATGGAGTGGCCATCTCTTGCTGGTTAGCACAATTTCAAGTCAATGGCTTCAGTCAGCATTTATTGAATTAGCATTTACTATGCCATCTGTGCTGAGTGTGGAGATTGCAGGTCTCGTGAGACGTGACCCTTGTTTAGAGCTCATTGTCGTCTGGTTTGGGGGATTGCACACAGGCGGACAAAGAATTGCAAGGGAACATGGTAGCCAAGTGCATTCTCAGGGCGGCTGGGAGGACACAGAGGCTCTGCCTGGTGGAGTCAGGGGAAGCGTCCCAAGGAGACGACACCTAGGCTGAGTCTCAGAGAATTATGATTGCAAGGCCACATATTTTTGAGAAAACCCACTCACTCCTTATACATAATCAAAATGATATATTTAAAATGTTGAATGTGCTGGAGTTTTCCTGCTTTGACTTAATGAACACTTCCAGTTGGTCAGCATCCTGCACTTTGAACTTTGCTACTAACTTGAGTCTCTACGTATCATGATTCCCATTTTACAGAGGAGAGTTGAGCTTCAGAGAGGTCAAGGAATTTGCCCAAATAGCACAGCTGGTGAGTAGTGGCACAGGAGTTGTGACTACTAACTGTCTATGAGCATATGAAGTCACGACACTTTATGGGCCAGACTGAGAACAATAGCCAAGAGGAAACAGGAGAATTGAGGTTTTGAGGCCAGGCACGGTGGCTCAACACCTGTCATCCCAGTACTTTGAGAGGCGGAGGTGAGAGGATTGCTTGAACCCAGGAGGAGTTCGAAAGGCCAGTTTAGGCAACTTAGCGAGACCTTGCCTCTACAAAAAAATTAGCTGGATGTGGTGGCACATGCCTGTAGTCCCAGCTATTTTGGAGACGGAGATGGGAGAATTGTCTGAATCCAGAAGGATTAACTGAGCCCAGGAGGTCGAGGCTGTGGTGAGTTGTGATTATGACGCTGCACTCCAGCCTGGGTGACAGAGTGAGATTCCGACCAAAAAAAAAAAAGTTGAGGTTTTGAAAACATCAACTGCAAGTGAGAAAGGCAGCTGGGTGCTGTCTTCGAGGCCTGAGCTGCATTTCTGAGCCTGCCTTAGAAGCTCAGCACTCCACAGGCCACCTCTCTCCAGCTGGCAAGGTGAAGGCAGGCGCCGGCAGCCTTAACTGTGTAATGAAAGGTTATCTGATCACGTTGGCCTGACCTTTTCAGTGTGCCAAATGCTGTTGAAGAAAGGAGCTAGAATTGCTCCTCAGACAGTTTTCTCTGCAATTCAGAATAAAGGCTGTCACCTGAGGCATAGAAAGGGGTCCTGCATAGCCAGAGAGCCTTCGGGGTTTCCCACTTCTCCGAGGGCGCTGCTCGCGCGATGCCTCTGCTTTCACCTTTGTCTCGTTCTCATGTTCTCCTGCTTTGGGGCACTCGTGGGCTGCAGATGTGAACACATTTGTGAATGTTCATATTTGAAACACCCACATCAAATTTGGAGAAATATGTTTTTGACATTGCGAACGTGAAATGATCGCCTCCCATGTCTTATGCGTATAATTAATAGTATTTGCAAACGAGCCAACCATGTACTGGCTTATTCATTCATTGATTCGTGGGTCGGTGCCCTTGACAAATACAGAATGAGCACCTATTATGTTCTAGATTCTATACTAGGTTCTGGAGCTTAAGAGGTAAGGATGGGTGGGGTTCAAATTACCAATATTAAATCCAATGCATCAGTAGGGGCAGGTGGCGTGGACAGACCTGAGACATGGCAACCTCACAGACCTGGGTTTAAAACTGGGCTGTCAGCACTTTGGGAGGCTGAGGCGGGAGGGTTACTTAAAGCCAGGAATTTGAGACCAGCCTGGGCAACGTAGTGAGACCCCTTAATGGTAATAACCTAGGGGAAAATCTAGCAAGGAAAATTAAAACTGGGCTCTGCCACTCGCTGGCTGTGTGTCCTTGGGAAGTTTATTCAGCCCTTTGAGTCTCAGCTTCCCTGTCTGTAAACAGAGGCAAATGATAGCTGTTTTATTAGTGTTGTGTGACAGACTATGTTCACTTTATTCCCATTTTACGGATGGCAATGTGTTGCTCAAGGTCACACAAGTGGTGAGCAACAGAGCTGAGTGTTGACCCGGTCTTCGATTTCCAGACGCGGTATTTTTTTCCATTTCTTCCCACTTCATTTTTTTAGCCCACGTAATTTATGAATTCCTCCCTCTAAGCTTTTCAGCAAAACATCTCTGTGTTCCAGCACCATTATCTTTTAGGAACAGGACTTTTGGAGTCGGTTTATCCTAAACTTTCCACAGCTGCCACGATAAGAGTAACTTTATTTTTCAAGGTGAGCACAGTCGTTGTGGAGTCTGTGCAAAGCTCCTCCTACGAGCGATAAGTACAATTGGATACCAAACCGTCTCTGGACTTGAGGGCAGGGCAGAAGACACCCGCCCTCTCCTGACCGTGGACTCATGGAGTCCGGCTCCTGGAGTGTGCCAGTGTGGTCTTTTAGGTTTGCTGTTTTTCTCAGCAATTCACCTCCTGAAGTCATAACCTCCCGACATTCTAGGGAGGGAACATCGGTATTACCTATGTACAGGGCATCCGGGTAGCTGATGGCGTTGAATGTGTTAGTGCCTACTGAGAAGATGGAGAACGCAGGCAAAACTCACTCTGGACTCAGCCTAGTGGGCCATGAAAGCCCATTGTCTTCGTACTAATAGAACACCTCTCTTTGGGAAGAATCGTACTTGTTTAAGTATGCTTCCATCACCGTTTGAGTCAAGTCTTAACACTGCACAGCATGTGGATACACAGAGAGCACCATTACATCTTTGGACCGGAAGAGACTTCAAGGTCATGATCTGGTCCAACGCCCTGGTTGATATTTCGGTCCATCTTTTTAAAAATCCTATCAACTGCTAAGGAGCAGAGGCTTCCATTTTGGTTGCTTCTAACAGTGGCTGGTCCGGGAAAAACAGAAGCTATCTTCATGTTCCAGTTGACCTTTTATTTTTGAAATCGGGATCTCTTTTTTAGAATTTGTCACCCAGGCTGGAGCATAGTGGCATGATCACGGCTCACCACAGTCTTGTCCTCCTGGGCTCACTCAGGTCATCCTTCCACTTCAGCCTTCTGAGTAGCTGGAATTACAGGTGTGTACCACCACACCTGGCTAATTTTTTTTGATGTTTTTTGTAGAGATGAGGTCTTGCTGTGTTACCCAGGCTGGTCTCAAACTCTTGGGCTCAAGCAATCCCCCCACTTCGGTGGCCCAAAATGCTGGGATTACAAGCATCAAGCACCATGTCTGGAGATAAATATAGTCTTTAAAAAAATTTATTTTATTTTAAAGATGTGGGGTACAATTCAGGATTAGACATACAAGTGGTCATCGCACAGGCAAAGTTTGGGCCTCCCTTTGGTCCCCACTTCACCTGGTTTGAGATCAGGCACCCTTATTGATGTTATGTGCACCCCCTCCCTCCCCTGGCAGTTACGGCTACTGCCAATCCCCTTCTTAGAGTATTATGGTAAATGTTCAGGGTCCGCTTATGAGTGACAACATGTGATATTCAGTTCTTTGTTTCTGTGATAGATCAATGAGTATTATTTACTCTAAATCCATCCAAGTTGCTACGAAGTCCACAATTTTGTCCTTCTTTATGGCTGTGTCATATTCCATCACGTATATGTACCATTAAAAAAAAAATCCAATCCAGTTTCAATGGGCGGCACGGTTGGTTCCATTTTTTTGCTATTGTAAATAGTGTTGCAATAAACATGTGTGTGTGCAAGTATCTTTATTGTAGAGTGACTTAAGTTCCTCCAGGTATAGGTAAATACATCCTTACGTGGCGATGTAACAAAATATCACAGGTAAGGCTGAAGTCCCCTTGCGGCTATCTTCTCTGACTCCTTGAACTCTTCTCAGAGAAAACCACTATGAACATTTTGTTGCATGTGTTTCCAGAGCGTTGTCTATGTCTTTATGTATTTGTTTGGGCACCTTGGCACGCATATGTTTTGGTATAAATTAAACCATATTATCTCTTATTAAATATCTCACTCAGACTTTTCTTTGAAATTCCATACAGATCTACCTCATTATTATAATTATTATAATTATTATTATTATGAGTTGGAGTCTCACTTCTTAGTATTTACTAATGGGGATGTGCTATGGTTTATTTCATCCCTCCTCTGTTGATAAATATTTGCTCTCTCTTTTTTTTTATCCTACTAGAAAAAATCTTATATGTGGCTCCTTGGGCCAAATGCATGTGCACGTGTCTCTCAAGTGTGCACACTGAGAGGTGGAATGATGGAGTCTCACTTCTGCTTGTGAACCCAGGGATCAGACCTTCACTGGCCCCTGAAGTGCATCTGTCCCGAGTGAGCTGAGCGCCTTGAACTCTGTAGTCCGTGATCTATGCTCTGTGTGGTAAAAGTCTAGTATGTTTTCTGCCTTCAGATTTGACAGGCATTTTCTTTCATTCTGGAAGCTGCCACTGAGTGGAAGGAGTGAACAGTGGATTTGTGAAAAACCAAGAAGATAGTTCCAGGTGGGTCAGTTTCCAACGGGAACATTAACCAAGTCTGTGCATTGGACTTGTCATGACGTGAGTGACTGTGGAGGGTCCCTCTGCCACTGTCCCTCAGCCCTTGCTCCGCTGAGAATGACCCAGAATCAGATAATTTCACCTGTATTGTTAGAGAATCTCACCTATATTGTTGGAGAATCTCACCTATATTGTTGGAGAATCTCGCCTATATTGTTGGAGAATCTCGCCTATATTATTAGGCATGGAGGAAAATTTAGAAGCCATTCTTTGCAGCCATGGAATTTTGAAGATGGAGACACAGAGGCTTTCTGAGGAGGGTCTTCCTGACCTTGGGTAATCAGTGTAACCATCCGTGCCCCTGTATCAAAAATCACCAGTGCGATGACTGCTGTTCTACTTGGCCTTCGAGGCTGTTGAAAGGATGAGATGAGATAATAAAGGTAAAATCTCAGGTTCTGCCCTAAGTGTCAACAGAGGTATAGTGTTCAAAATGTGGACTCCCGAAGCCAAAGGCCAACCCTCTTGAGGCCGGACCCGTGTGAAGGACCAACCAATCAATTCCAGTTCTGGGCAGAAGGGGGCACTCTTGCACTTTCTCTAGATTGTCTTAATCAGACAAAGGGAGGGTTCAAATGTTTGTCCCCGTTGGTACAGTTTAGTCCTTGAGCCACTGTGGGGGTGGTGGCTTACATTGTCCATGCCCTGGGACTGACCATTTCACGAATACCCCAGATGCAAAGAGTCCTGGCCCAGGTGGATTTTGCCAGTGTTTTTCCCAGGACAGGTAGGAGCTGACCACAACGTAGCAAATGAAGAGTCCAGCATAACAGACAGCCATTCTTTTTACTATTTTTTTTTTTAGTTGGGGTCTCACTCTGTTGCCCAGGCTGGAATGCAGTGGCACATTCACGGCCACCCCAGATTCGACCTGCTGGGCTCTGGCGATCCTGCTGCCTCAGCCTTCCAAGTAGCCGGAACTACAGGTGTGTGCTACCGCAGCCGGCTAATTTCTTGTTTTTTTATACTAGAGATGAGGTCTCGTGAAGTTGCCCAGGTTGGTCTCGAACCCGTGGGTTCAGGCAATCCCCACACCTTGGCCTCTCCAAGGGCTGGGATGACTGGCTTGAGCCACCACGCCTGGCCTCAGACAGTCATTCTATGGTGCAGATAACACGAGGGACCAAACTGTCCCCCGGTTTTGTATGATGTATGTGTGCTGGCATGAGGCACAGCATTTGAGGTTCCCTGCTGCCTTCTAGCCGTAATGGAAGAGACGGTGTGGACTGTGGGTTCCAGGAGGTAAAATTTTAAGACTCCAGCCGGCTCGGCGGTGTAAGCTCATTCTAAGGACACAGAGTAGTTATGGGAAACCATCACTGAGGGAATAGGCCCATTTAGCATCATTTTCCATCTTGTCATGAATTGGAAGCCCTGAAAACAGGGCTGAAAAGTGGGCGAGACGCATTTGGCATCACATTTATTTACCAGAAAGCGCGTCCAGGCCTCTGTCATGCTTTGGGCTGGTTAAAGGTATCGACGTTGTACCTCCTTCTTGCTACCGTTTTTAATATTTTATTTTGAAAAAATTTCAGACTTACTACAAAAACTTACAAGAAAACAGACTTATTAAAAGCATAGTGCAACAATTTAGCAATTCTGCTCAATTTCATATATGTGCCGTATATTATATATGCCATGTATTTTTTATATAATGCTATATATATATTTGGATTATTTGAGAGTAAGTTATAGACATGATGCTGTTTCCTCCCACATACTTCTGTGGGTACTTCCTGAAGACAAAGACACTTTCTTACATGACCACTACAGTGAAGTATCAAAACTGGAAAATTGACATGAACACAAGACTATTTATTACCCAATCTGCAGTCCTCTCTTGAATTTCACCAATGATCTGAGTTACAAGCATATGATAAAAGAAAACACTAGCGCGTATGTCACATTTATTTGTGTCTCTTTCGCTTATTTTAATCTGGGACAGTTTTCTGTCTCTTATGGCAATGACCTTTCAGAAAAGTACAGCTGAGATTTTTGCAGAATGTGCTCAGTCTGAGTTTCTCCACTGTCTCCACATGATTAGATTCAGCTCATGCATTTTCAGTTGGAATAGCATAGGAACGATGTTAGGTCTTTTTCCATGTATTATATCGGGAGGCACACAACGTCAATTTCTCTCATTACCGGCAATGTTGACTTTATTTGATTAAAATGGTGTCTGTCAATTACAGTAGAGGATACTGTAACAGCTTGTTCAAGCCTTTCCCTTGGTAATTAATAAGTATCATGTCAGGAGATACTTTATTATGTAAACATTGTTACTTCTCACACTTTAAGCTACTAGTTTTATCATACATTGATGATTCTTGCTTGAATCCACTATTATTATGATGCTTGCCAAATGGCCGTTTTCTGTTTCCACCCTTGTTTGCGCATTTGTTAGTTAGCTTTTTGCTATGAGGAAGAGATTTCCCTTCTTCCACATTTATTTACACGAAAGACTTCTCAATGGTTCAAATCCTTGAGCGCATGTAATGCAAGATGGTAATAATCAGGTGCTAAAGCATGCATTGTAGTTTATAAAGAATGTTAATAACACCTTTACTCATGTGTTCTTCACAGCCAGACTATGTGGAGGCTAGTGGGGTTCTTCTTTTAAAAATGAGGAAACAAACGCTCAAGAGGGGCCCCTCAATCATCAATTGTGTTACACTGCTTGATTAGGATTTGATGTTGGGAGTCCCCTGAGAGCAGGGCAGGTGTGTTAGTTACATTTTGATCTTCTAAACACCCAGCCCAGCAGGTACTCAATACCAGTTTGTTGTATGTATGAATGAATGAATAAGTAGTCGAGTAAGAGAGCATTCGATCCCCTAAATCCTTCCCTTCCCTACTTGTTGATTCCTCTGTTACAACAAAGCCTAAGGTTTGAACTTCCTTGGGAAAGGCTGGCAACAGTTGTGTACTCAGTTCTAGAACCAGGCTGAGGGGGGTGAGAATGGGCAGATAACGGAACAGCCCCGGCCTCTGTGTGTCTGAGGTGAGGCACAGTGGTGTTCACCAAGCTGAAAGGCGCAGAGACTGGAGACTGGTAGGGACACCCAGCTCCTGATGACAGTCTTTTGTAACAAGCCCTGCCAGGGAGAGCGGCAGGCAGACTCATCATTTTGATGCCGTCTGATGTCTGAGTGCCAGGAATCAGGACGGGCAGGTTCTACAAGCTTCCAGAGGGACTGGTCTGGATCCTGGTGGTTTTATGGTTTCCATCTGACCTTTGGTGAAGCTTGGGGCCCTTCACTCCGTTTGCTTGTTCAAGACTTTAGCCCCCCATGTTGCGCAATGTGGAATACTGAGTGAACCGGAATACAAGTTAAATTAAAAATAATTCCGAAACATAACCAAGGACCTGACCCCAGAGGATTGTGGTGAATTGGCCACCAGGTTATATTAGGAGGAAGGACTGGCCTATGTAAATTTAACTCCTCTGAGGTTTTTATTTTTAGGCTCAAGCATTTCTGGGAGTGACTGACTTTTGACTAAAGACTCAATTTTTTTTAACGTTTTATGTAGAGGATATTAGATCAGATGAGGGCTTGACAACTTTAGAACCTTAGAATAATAAGTGAAATGGGCTAGAAATACATAATAGTGAATGGCGGGAGTTGGGGAGGGGAATGGAGATATTTGCCCGGTTCAAGGGGACAGTCGCTATTCAGCTCAGCTGTGCTAGAATGTGGATGTAAAGAGAAGAGAGAAATACATTCCCCGCCCCCATTTTATCTTAGATTCAGGGGGTCTACGTACAGTTCGGTACATGGACATATTTTGTAGTGATGGGGATTGGATCTCAGGTGGCCGCCTCCCCAGAGAGTAAACACCGTGCCCCAAAGGTACTTTCTGAACTCAAACCCAATCCCTCCCCTCTACGCTTATTGTTGTGCCAGTGTCTGTTAAAAAAAAATACATTCTTAAAAACGTGAGATATCTTGATTTGCAAATGTTGGCAACTACATAATTTTTTTTTAGAAAACGCCATACAGTTTAGACCAAACATATCTACCAGTTGACTTTGAACCTGCGTGGAAAGGTCGACACCAGGACCAGCCAATCCTGAAATGACTTTTTTCACCCCCGGATTCAAAGGGTGATGATTCTTATCAGGCAGATTTCCGTATGCAGTTCCTCTCACCTCATCTTCTTGCTTGATTTGTTGGAATTTCAGGGTGGGAGTGGCACGGCCAGTGGTGTTTCTCCTCTGCTTGGCTCAGTAGGTCCACCCACCTTGCCCAAGGCACACCTCCTAGCCCTCCCCACCTGGTCTCATGCTTCAGACCAACAGACTTCTCCCCTCTCCCAGAGGCTGGTAGCCCTACTCAGAATAAATTGAGAGCCTTAAAAGAATTCCCCTAATTTGAGAATGCTTTCTAGACGCCCAAACCTCACCGTCACACAGTTTACCTATGCAGCAAATCCTCACATGGACCCCACAACACTAAATAAAATTCATGTATTTATTTATTTGAGTCAGGGTCTCACCCTGTTGTCCAGGCTGGAACGCAGTGGCACGGTCATGCCTCACTGCAGCCTCAACCTCCTGGGCTCAGGGGATGCTCCCTTTTCAGCCTCCCAAGTAGTTGAGACTACAGGTACATGCCACCATGTCTGGCTAGTTTTCTGATTTTTTTTATATATAGAGAGACAAGATCTCGCTATGCTGCCCAGGCTAGTCTTGAACTCCTGGGCTCAAACAATCCTCTCGCCTGGGCCTTCTAAAGTGCTGGGATTACAAGCACAAGACACCACCAGCCTAAAATTTAAAACAATTTAAAAAAAATTTAATTTAATTTAATTTTAAAGATGTGGGGTACAATTCAGGATTAGGTATACAAGCGGTCTTCATACAGGTAAAGTTTGGGCCTCCCTTTGGTCCCCACTTTGCCTGGTTTGAGATCAGGTACCTTTGTTGATGTTACGTTGTCCCTCTCCAACCCCCACCCCGGCAGTATCCCACTACTGCCAATCCCTTTCTTATATTATTATGAACATGTGGTACTCAGTTCTTTGTTTCTGTGATAGATCTCTGAGTATTATGGACTCTTAGTTCTTCCAAGTTGCTGCAAAGTCCATATATTTGTATAAGATTTTTAAAAAAGAATTTCCCTAATCTACCACATCACTGAAATGATAGCGCATGTGCTGTATCATTATTTTACAAGTAATGTAAAATAATGCTTTACGGTGCTTTATTGCACTCCATAAAGCAATGTGGAGGCCAGCTCTGAGTTTTAGCACGTGAGTTAATGGCACCAGGGTCCAAGTAGCCACTGGGTTGTGCTTGGAGGGTGTGGATTGCACCCAGTCTTTGGAATTCTGTTTCTTTGGTCACAAGGACGATTGAAGAAGGGAAGGGGTGTGATTTGAGGTCGAGCCATTCCTTCTGCAGGAAAAGAAACTCAAAATTGCTTTCTCAATTCTTGATGCTGAAGGATTTAGTTCATGTTAAACATCCGGGCTGTTGCCTGCCGGGGTGTACTCCACCCCACATCACGAGGATGGGTGAGTGGGTAGGTCATCCGGCTTGACGGAGAAGCTGGAAGGGGCCTTCAGTGTAGACAGTTGTTAATAATATTTGGAGGACCTGTCTGTGCTTTCCCTCACCCCAGAGTGAGTACCGGGGGACAGTCTGGCTCTGTCACGCTTCTGCTCAGAACAGCAATAGCCGCCATCTTATTTACTCTAAAACTGGGAAGCTTTTCCAATCACTTGCAAAGACCCACCCGACCTGACTCCATTCCCCCATCCCCACGTCATCTCCTGACATTCTTTCCCTTGGTCACAGGGCTCCTCCCACCCTGGCAATGACACCGGGGACACCCCTGCCTCAGGCCTTTGCTGTTTCTCCACAAGCCACTTAACCAATACCCTCTTCTCCTTCAAGCCTTTGCTTGGATGTCACCTTTTCGGGGAGGCTACCTTGTGCCCTGTTCAAAATCACAACCCACCCTCCTCCTTGCCCCAGCCTCCTGTCACTCTGTTCCTGTTCTGCTTTTCTTTCCTTTCTTTAAATTTAGTGGAGTTGTGGGGCACATGTGAGGATTTGCGGCATACGTAAATTGCAGGAAGGCGAGGTTTGGACTTCCAGCCAACACTCTCTCCCATAGGAGTGGACATGGTACCCCGTGGGTGGTTGTGTGCCCCTTATCCCCTCCCCCACCTTTAGCAGTGCCCAGCATTTGTGGTTCCCACCTTTGCGCCCACGTGCCAATGTTTAGGGTCTACTTATGGGCGAGGTCTGTGGAATTCAATTTTTTTGTTTCTGTAATGTTTGATTTCATTCATCATTTTCTAGGACATGATGTAATTTACTTATTTGTTATGGCTGGCTCTGAGTTTCTTCACTGGGATGTGGACCCACCAGGGTAGAGCTCTTCCTTGGGTTGACTGTTGCATTCTAAATGCCTGGAATGGTGGACACTCAACAGTGCTTGTGGGATGGATGAATGGATTCCATTTTCCCACCCACCCTACTGGTGCAGTGGGGCACTGTGATGAGGTGGGCAGCGATTCTAAAACACACTCAGGAGATTCCCGCCCGGCTTTTGGGGTGTGGGAGGGCAGTTCTCAGGGATGTGCAGCCCATTCACTTTTTGACGGAGAACCACCCGAAAGGAAGGAGGTTATGTAACCCCGAAGCTTTTCCTAATCAGTTGTGCCCTGGAAGGGTGAGGCAACCTGCCTGGTCGGAAGTGTTTCTCCCACCTATGTTTCTCCAGCTTCCTGTTCTAGGAATGATTAGCCGCAGCAGCCAGAGAGAAACCAACGGAAAAACAAGTTTCCTCCAATCTCCCTCTACACCTTGAGCCTTGAGGTTTACGAAGATTACGGTAAGGCTTATCCAAGAGAACTGTGACCGCTGCTTTGCCAGGGCTCCTTCCCCTGGGCCAGTGGTGATGCAAGGGCTGGGCTGAGAAAAGGGCAGTGGGGTATCCGGAGTGGGGGAATCTAAAAAAAAAGCCTCTTGAAAGATCCAGCCTAGCAGCTTCCTGAAAACGAACCACATTTTGTTGGTTTCCCATCTGCTGGCTTCTTCTTCTTTCTAGCTCTCTCTCTCCTCACCACAACCCCATGAGAAAAGAAATAATCATCTCCTTTCCAGACGAGGCTCTGTCATGAAGAGATGATCCTGGGGGCCAGGACCCCATGGCAGATGTGCTTCTGGAATCAGCTTGGGACCTCAGGGCCCAGGGCTGCCCGTCGGGGGGTGGCAGGGTTTCAGATGAAGGGGAAACTTGGTGTCATTTGTGGCTTAGGTTCAGACAATGGCCGATGCTCTCATCTGGCTTGTTGGCTCGTGGGCAGGGTCTGCCCAGGAACGGAACGTTTGTACTTGAGGATTCACCAGCAGAAGATTTTTTTGCATTTTACATACTCAGCTGGGACCCGAGTTTAATCAGGAGAGTTAATCTTCAGACCCCTGGCATATGATTTAGGGAGAAATGGTTCTGTGACCTTAATATTATCTGTGTATTATTGTTCCATTCCTAACATTTTTATTATTAGTTGCAGCCCTTTTATTAGATTTTATTTTATTTTTTTCTCTTCCAATGATTTATTTTTTTAAAAAAATTTTTACTTTAAAGTTGTGGGGTACAATTCAGGGCTAGGTATACAAATGGTCATTGTATAGGTAAAGTTTGGGCCTTACTTTGGTCACCACTTCACCTGGTTTGAGATCAGATGCCCCCACTGATGAAGTGTGCCTATCCCACTATTACCAATCTCTTTCTTATAGCATTATGATGATTGTTCAGGGTCTGCTTATGAGTGAGAAAATATGGTACTCTGTTCTTTGTTTCTGTGATAGATCACCGAGTATTATAGGCTCTAAGTCCATGCAAGTTGCTGCAAAGTTCATAATTTTGTCCTTCTCTATGGTTGCGTAAGATTTTAGTTTTTTTGAAAAAAGAATGTTACTCTCCCTTTTGTAATCTTCTAAATAGACATGTTGCTTGTGATATTAAATTTGATTTATATTTAACATGTATATTTAATATTAGTATTAATCTTGCAGTATACCATAAATATAGAGTATTAGATACAATATACTTGGTGGATACAGTGCCATTCTTTAAAAAAAAAAAGTTGTTTTCCTGTTTAATAGCACAGTACAACCCTACCAGGGATTTAGTTAGGGAAAGTATCTTGAATAAATAATATTTTTAAAAAAATGGGTTAAATGTTAAATACTCCCCAGAGACTGGTGAGTAGATTAATCAAGATTTTGGAATGGTACGAAAATTTGTTTATAAGTAAACCGCCTACAGAGCAAATCTTGTACAAGAGAACATCAGAAAAGAACAGAAATCATAAAAGTATTGCTCAGTGAATTTCAAAAATAAACACATCCTCTCACCTAGCACCTAGCTCATAAAATGGCGTATGACCAAAGATCTGCACCATCTCTCAATTCTCTTTCCCATCGCTGAGTCCCCCAAGGGATGGAAACACGACCCTGACTTCTGATTTTGCTTGTTTTTGAACTCTATATAAATGTCTCTGGCTTCTTTTGCCCAACATTATGTTTGTGCATTGAGCCATGTGATTGTGTATAGCCACGATTCGTGTACCCGCTGTACTGTAAATTATTTCATTATGTGGTTATACACCATGTTATTTATCAATTCTACCTTGAAGACATTTGTTTCCAGTTTTTCATAGTTACAAGTTACGATTGTGGACATTCTCCTTCACACCCTTCGGACGCGTATGCTCTCTTTCCTGTTTGGTAGACAGTCTGGTAGATACGCAAGACTGAAAATTCTGTATCACAGGGTACACACGTGTTCAGCTTTGAGAGATACTGCCAATAGGCTGTAGGAACTTCTAGTCCTCCTAGCAGGGCATGAATGTTCTGATAGTTTCACATTTTCATTAATGCTAGGAAGTGTTGGTGGCATTTTGATTTTAGATATTCTAGTGGGCATGTAGTGAATCACACTGTAGTGTTAACTGCTGACTAATGAGTTTCATCGCCTTTTCTTGTTGGCTATCCACTTGGATATTTGTTTTTACGAACTTTCTGTTTAATATATTACTTACTTTCCCCCATTTGCTTGTCTTTTTCCTTACTGACCAAGGTAGTCATTTATATAACTTGAAGTTGACTCCTGTATGAGACACGCGCATTGCAGGTGTCTTCTTGCACATGGTGGCTTGCCTCTGCATACTCATCATGGTTTCTTTTGATGTAAAGAGTTTGCATTTTGATTTGTCAATCTTTTTCTATATGATTCGTTTTTTGCATGTATTTCCTGGTTAAGAAATTTTTGTCTGCAAGATAGGTTATCTTATAGAAGTGCCATTGTTTTTATCATTTTCCTCTAGATTTATAATGCATCAGGGATTTTTGTATCGATTATAATGTAGAAAGTCAGGATTATTATGTCGTTGTTTATTAATAAGACCATTCTTTTTCCACTGAATTGTAGTGTCTCCTTTGTTATGTATTGAGTAATTACATATACGAGTCTGTTGCTGTATGCTACTTTTAGTTGTATTGATCTATTTGTTTATTTTTGCACCAACTTAATTAACTGTAACTCTATGATCAATCTTGATATCTGATAACGTAAGTTCTTCATAATTGTCTTTGTTCTTCCCAGGTTTTTTCACGTTCTATAAATTTTAGAATCAGCTAGTTAATATTCATGAACAAATTAATTACAGTTAGGTCAGTGTACTCTTCTGAGCTTTAATATCATTACTTATTTTTTTGCCAGCTTTTCCCATCCATTTTAGATAGAGGTGTGTTAAAGTTTTCTAGTATGGTTATAATTTTGTCTATTTCTATTAATAGTTCTATTAATTTTTGCTTTATATATTCTGAACTATGTTATTAGGGGCATACACATTTAGAATGAATGTTTTTCTGGTAGATTGATTTTTAAAAATATTACAAAATATCCCTCTCATCTCTAAAGCTGATTATTGCCTTAAAGAATAGCTTAATATTGCGCATCTACAACTTCTATCCTCTAGTTAATTCTCCATGGTGAGTTTTTTTTTCTCAATACTTTTCTGGATTTTCAATATCCTTTTCTCATCTCTACTTAAATATGGATATTTTCTACTGATATATCTTCAGGTCATCCTTTTATGTGCTGTATGGCCTCTCTATTTGTCGCAATATTTAGTAGCATCTTTTAGTGCTAGAATTTTCTTTTTTCTTTTTTTTTTTGAGTTGGAGTCTCACTCTCGCCCTGAGTAGAGTGCAGTGGCCGCTCCCGGCCACCGCAGCCTCTACCTGCTGGGCTCCGGCGATCCTTCCGCCTCAGCCTTCCAAGTAGCTGGAATTACAGGCGCGCGCTACCACACCTGGCTAACTTTTTGATTTATTGTAGAGATGAGGTCTCACCAAGTTGCCCAGGCAGGTCTCGAACCCACGGGCTCAGGCAGTACACTCACCTCAGCCTCCCAAGGTGCGGGATTACAGGCTGAGCCACCAAGCCCGGCAGTGCTAGAATTTTCATTTGATTCTTTCTTATAGGTTTCAGTCCTCTGATAATGTTCTGCTTTCTGTCACCTATGCTCTTGAACACATTAACACAACTTTTAAAAGGTCTTGTCTGTGTCTATTAAATTAAATAAATGAGTCATCTGTGTATTTGTTTCTTCTGTCAGTTTTTTTTTTCCCTCTGTCTTGTTTCTTATTCTTCCTAGTAATTGTTGAATGAATGCTAGACATTTTGTACAAAAAATGTACAGGTCCCTGTTGAATAATCAGGCTGACTTCTTCTCTTGCTTGAATTGTTTGGCCATTTTAAAAATGGGCTTCGGGTTGTGGCATCATGGCAGGAAGGTAATACCTCAGCCAATCCTGGAGCTATAGAAAGGTGCACTTATGTTATTGCCATGCACTTCACCATTTTTCTATCTTCACTTGCTTTTCTGGACCTTAATTACATCTCTTGTAAATTCCTGACTGATATTTCTCACTTCCAACCTCTCGACTTATTGCAATTTTGCAATAGCCACTTGATTAAGATTTGTTAAATTCCCATCTGGTTGCATCACTCCTTCTGTTCAAATCCTCCAATGACTGAATTCAGAAAATTAAGATTGCACAAGAAAGGAACCACCATATTTTCCTTTCCAATGAAGCTTCATGTGTAATGGAGGGTAAAGAAAGAAACAAAATTAGGAACTGGACAAAGGTCCTAATGCCCAGCTTTATTTTTTTCCCCATACAATCATGAATGGAACTCCATCCTTGTTTAATGATTTCTAATTGTTCTTCCAGTACACAAAAAAAAATCATATCAGGATTTTTTTTACAGTATAGTTTCAGTTTAAAAATTTGTTGCAATGAGCATTAATTGTTTATAATAAGAAAATAAGATTTTTCAATGAAAATATAGGAATGATTTTATAACTCTCTCCTAATTGTACAGATCATCTAGAGTTTAGAATCTTTCCTTTTTTGCATATAATATTTCAATTTAAATACCTCCCTTTCCACAAGGGCAGATTCACACCACAGGAAGAAAATGTAATTCAAGGTAACTTAAAAAAAAATAAAAACATGCTCCTCTCTTCACCTTTGTGAGTATAAATTTGATGTTATATGTAAATGTGCCTTGTAAACCCTAAAGTGCCTTAAAAATGAAAGCTATTTTACTTAATAATTAACATTAATGCTAATAAAATATTGTACCCTATTAAAATGCAAATGCTTTTGGAAGACTGAGACATTAAACCAATGATGCGTGACTTGGTAAGAAATATTTCATCAGCAGCTTTCCCGTGCAATAAATGAAGTGGTGTGATGGAGTGAAGGAGAACGTGTGTGTGTGTATGTGTGTGTGTGTGTGTGTGTGTGTGTGTGTGTGTGTGTGTGTGACTGAGAAAAAAGCAAGGGCACAAACGTTAGACCCAAATGCCCTTCTTTAAGGCAGAACTGGATTGAGAACCTGGGTAGTGGGCAGCAGGTTATCATGACCACCTAATGGGCCTGTTTTGGTGACACCGCTGAGGACGAGGCTACAGTTCATATCCTGCCTCTGATACTTCTGTAATGTCCTTTGAGGGCTCCATTTCCTTGGCGATACCCTGAGAAGGCTGGACTAAGGTTTTCCATCTCTGATGGTCTATGATGCCCGGTTCAAGGGCCTTTGTGAGGGAGGTGGGTAGCAGTGATTGACATTTTTCTCAAGCAATAGATGTCATGAATCTGGCTTGTTCTTTATACAACAATCGGACATTGCAAAAGATGAAGGCGACCTTGGGCACAAACTAGCCTTATAGCCTCATTTTCAAGGGAGAGAACTAAGAGGTGGAAGGAGCAAGGTGGCAATCCAAGCCATACAGCGAGTTGGTGGCAGAGCCGGAATCGCAACTCCCATCTCCACGTTGCTTCTATTTTTCCTTCTTTCCTTGTGCACTTGAGGTACAGCAGGTGATGAGCAAGACAGATGTGCCTTCTGCCTTCATGGGGCTTAGAGTCTTGAGACAGAGCAAGAAAAATATACGTAAGTGCTATTTGCTCATAATCAGGAAAGTGCAGAGTCTTATGGGATTGTCTAAAGCAATCTTGGGGTGGATGAGAAGACTTCCCAAGGAAGGTGATGCTGAAGCTGAGATCTGAAAATATGAGAATGAGTTATATAAGTTAAAGGGTGAAGGGAAAGAGAAACCAATGAGAGAGAGAGAGAGAGAGAGAGAGAGAGAGAGAGAATGAATGAGAATATGTGAGAGAAGGAGGAAGAAAAATGGGAGAGAAGAGGAAGAGAAGGAGGACTGGTAAAAAACTTGAGGTAAAACGGAACCATGCTGGGCTTTTTAGCCATGTTAAGAAGTTTGGTACACGGGCAAAAGAAGATGGTAAGCTGTGTACACCATTGTATATGTAAAACATGTTGATTTGAAGTATATACGTTATAGAATGACTTAATCTAGCTAAGTAGACTTGATGTCCACTCTCTTAACATTTTCCAAGAATACAATATATTGTTAACTATAGTCGTCATATTGTACAATAGATCTCTTGAACTTTCTCCTCCTAACTGAAATTTTGTACTCTTTGATCAATAGCTCTCCATACCTTCCAACCTTCAGCCCATTGCAACCATCATTCTACCTACTTCTGTGTGATCAGCTTTTTTAGATTTCAAATATGAGTGACATCTTGAGGTATTTGTTTTTCTGGGCCTGGCTTATTTCACTTAATGCTCTCCAGGTCCAAGTTGTATGTGGTAAATACACACTATTTTATCTGTTAAAAAGAATATATTAGCCGGGCTCGGTGGCTCAGCCTGTAATCCCGTGCCTTGGGAGGCTGAGGTGAGTGGATTGCCTGAGCCCGCGGGTTCGAGACTCGCCTGGGCAGGCGAAACCTCATCTCTACAATAAATCAAAAAATCAGCCGGGCGTGGTAGCGCGTGCCTGTAATTCCGGCTACTCGGAAGACTGAGGCGGAAGGCTCGCCGGAGCCCAGCAGGTCGAGGCTGCGGTGGCCGGGAGCGGCCACTGCACTCCAGTCTGGGCGATGGAGTGAGACGCCAACTCAAAAAAAAAAAAAAAAAAAAAAATAATTGAAACGTCCCGGGAAAAATAAAGAAAAAAAATGGTGAACCGGGTTGGTTTTTAAGTAAAAGCACGGCCCGGGTAAATAAAAAATGAGTTTGCCCCTCCCCAGCCGCGAG